>CAJQUW010012545.1:0-41487 GCA_907163375.1 Prostheceraeus crozeri | reverse complement strand
GTGGTATTGGGTCTCGACTGAAGTTCATTTAATGACATCCGAAGCTTGTATATGCATTTGGGAATATAATAATATGCTGAGGAGTTGCTGCTCTCCTGATATACTTACTCTATGGTTGCTTCTTTAAGGCTTACACATGAACTTGCTGTGACGAATTACACAAATTCGATTCAATATAAGCCGGAAGCTGTAATATCGAATTTACTTGTTTACTTTAAACGCTGTTAACACGGGGAATGGATGAAAAATCGTATAAGTGAAACAGTGGTCGAGAAAATAGAGCGTCCTTGGTTTGCAAGAACGTTGACTTGAACTTAGCAGCAAATTGCAAAAACTGGCCGTCAATTGTGAAGGCAACGGATACCAGCATGTCCCCAGTCGCCAAAATCTCCGCCTGCTATATAATAACCTTTAAGCATAGTGCTTAAAACCAATAGACAGAGGATCCCTATTTTTTAATTTGATGCAACGCATAAGTAGCATATGACTGATTGGGATGTCATTTGCATTTGTTAATCTTCCTTGAGTTGAGAAAAATCTTCTATTTTTGGTCATGGACGTATGATTGCTGTAGTTGTGCAGCTTGTAGAACGACATCCTTACTAAAGTGCTGCTTTGTAACTTTCCAGCTAGGAAATCTTGAATCTCAATGTTCTATGTGAAATTTATGCAAGTTTATGAAAATTATGCAAGATATCTGTGTGCAGAGGTAATTATGCAAGATATCTGTGTGCAGAGGTAATTATGCAAGATATCTGTGTGCAGAGGTAATTATGGAAGATATCTGTGTGCAGAGGTAATTGTGCAAGATATCTGTGTGCAGAGGTAATTATGCCGGATATCTGTGTGCAGAGGTAATTATGCAAGATATCGGTGTGCAGAGGTAATTATGCAAGATATCTGTGTGCAGAGGTAATTATGCAAGATATCTGTGTGCAGAGGTAATTATGGAAATTATTAATCTCAACGGTTAATTATCCCTATCTAACAATGTAGACGTCAGCGAACGCAGGAAAAATAGATTTGATGTTTGGGGCCTATTCGTGCTGATTGATAAAAAAGATTGTAAACACAATCTCTATCCAATCATAAATAAAGATATCAACTGACGCCATCAAATAACCAGTCATTCCTGCATAAAGTTTGTAAAATGCAATATTGTCAATTCAATTACAAATCAGTTGCTTGTTACATGCATCTCAGATTTAGTGAGCAATAAATAGATCTTCAATCTTGACAACTGTATCAAGGTATCGACTGTATGTGAAATTCATGTACAGGCTGTCTCAATAGTTCTGCACCATAGGAAAAATATGGTATGGTAATCTACAAAGCAATCCATTTATTGTGTTAACACTGAAACTTTGAATAGGTTGCAGATATTTTATTTAAAATACAAAATATTTTACGGAAATTACCTCAAAGTCTTTCGGCAGTTGGGGATGATTTCTTTCAATCGCAGGGATTGCAACTTTTTCGATCCATTCTTCTTCGAGATGGAGGCAACTGTCTTTCTAATATTTGTAATAAAATCTGATCAAGACTTACATTCTGCTTTTCTATCTGAGAACGCTTTGCTCTGGCTTTATCCAGTAGCTTTTGTAAACCTTTGAAGTCGTCTGTAGCTTTGTTTCCTTCCAATAAAGAACTAATCAGTCGTCTTGTAGTTGCTTCGGGTTTTCCCCAGCAATGTTTTATATGATTCACAGCTGCTTCATAGTTGTCAGCTACAAGTTCATAACTGTCTAAGATTCCGTGGGCGCTTCCTGTCATTGCATCTTTAAGATATTTCAGTTTGTAGAACTTTGGCACATTCAAATTATTATGGACGAGTGGCTCAAAAGAATCCCAGAATGTCGGAAAAGATAATATATTATCGTAAAAGAGAGGTAAATCAACATTCGGTGTAGTGGTCCTGCATTCTTCTCAGCATCTTCCTTCTTTTACAACTGTTGAACATATTCATAACATTTAGTGAATCATAAAATCATGCCGGTGAAAACTGAATTAAATACTCGAAATTTCGGCCAAGAAAGCACGAATGATATCGCGACTTTTTCAAGAAGACATTCATTATAATACGGTTAATGAAATTCCCTTGATAATCAGCTGATAATTTCCGTTTAGTTAGGATGCTTGTTAGCAAATATTCATTCCTTTTGATATCTAACTTGTTTCATACTACTTATATAGGAGAGTCATCTCAGTAGTATATAAATTGGCAAAATTTTGACTTTCTCAAAACTGTTCAAATAATTTTTTGGACCACGGGAACGCAATCTCCGCAAAAAACTGAATCTTTTCATGCAAAAATTTTCACTGTATTCAGATACTTTTTTGAGTCGACACTCTACCTATATATCCGTACTCTATGCCCTTGAAATAATATAGAAAGGTTTGTGTTTTGTAAACACAATGTAAATAGAACAATAAAATAATAGTTTTTTCATGTCTTTTTTGTGATAAATCATGCCAGCCATGACTACAAAGACTAGCAATTCGGATTTTCACTGCTCAGCAAAACTTTTCCACTAAATACACGATAGCAATAAAGGCGAATTTCATATGAATTCCTTTATTTCATCTGATATCATATAGTCAACATTCCAAGTCCAGTCAACGATGATCAGTTAGTTACAAATCCACATTTTTCTGATTTCTAGAAGATCCTTCATTTTCAGGTTGTGGGAGTGCTAAATAGACTTGAATTCAATTACCTAGCTTCAAAATCAATGCGCTCTAATATCTGTACTTCATAAGCATTCAGAGCAATATATAAAATAGAAGAGTAACTTAGCCACGCCTGTCTCCATAAATGTATTTAAATTGGCTATTTTTAAGTGTGAACGACAAATGAAGTAGGGTTACAGCAGAATCTAGATCAAATTATAGCTCAAGAATGAATCCCCCTTAAGAGTCAAATCAGGCGTCTTGCGTGGAAATGGAATTTAGCATTCAGTCTAATAATGTCATATATCTAGGAGTCTATGACCAGAAGTGCTTGTTGTTATTTCATCGCTCAGGTTATTATATTTGATTTCCGTTATTGTTTCATATTCAGTCGATATATTTCATTCAAAATATTGTTCTATTTTGTGATTTATCATTTCACTTTTTGCTTGCTTCTGTTTCTAGATTCTGAAATGGAAGATGTGCTTCATGGTGCTCAAAAGAGGTATTCAGAGCTTTCTTCTGAGAAGAATGCACTGGAGAAGATACTCCAAAGTTTTCGCGAGGTGCTTGCTTCACAAGAATCAGACCGAAGAAATCTTGGAGCTCAGAAAGATGCTCTAATTAACCGTCTTCGTGAGCAGCTATCTGCTGAAGAATCCGAAAGAAAAAAACTTTTAACTGAAAACATAACATTAAAAGAGTATCCGGATTGTCTACAAAGTAAGTTTGCTCTCATCTTTTCAGTGGAGAAATAAAAAGGAAATGTAACAAAGTTTTCATGTGTATCATGTGCATAGTCTGACTTCTCTTTTCCACATCGCTGTGTGTCTTCCCTTAAGAGCATAATTCCACACCTGCGAAACCCGGACGACTTTCCAAAATACAGCACTGCCTCCTTGAATATCTTTGAGTGGAGGACGGATGGGGTAACTTTAGAACTGTTACCGAGCGCGCCATGGTCACTTGCTGTTGAATATCTGTGTGGTGTTTATAATGAAGGTCATAGACTTCTGAGTAGCGAGGTTCGATTTTGGGCTTTTTGGTAAATCTTGGGGTATCTCCATCCTGCTTTCTCGTCGTGATAAGTGGGTGAATACCTAGGGGTGGCCAAAACAGGCTGTGGGACCGAGTGTCCGGCGTGTAACCGAGTCATCAGCTATAAGCAGCGGGTGAGCTTTCGACTTGGTGTTTGTTGGTGGTTTAGGTATCATTGTACCTAATCGTGTTGGGTCCTCAGATGAACGACGCAAGGTGGAGGTATAGTTTACATCTCGTAAATAGAATAATTAAATATTGAGTTGCATCCTCAGTTGAAAAATGGAAACTACAGAAAAGATGTAAACTAGGTCTGCTGATGATTCCTGATATTGGATGAAATAGCAGCTGTTTAGGTCTGCTTCCATTTTTCAACTGATGATGCAACTTAGTTGTTAATTATTCTATTTACATTGTGCTTACAAAAAGCAGTATATATTAATATTTCAGGCGCACGCACTCTTAGGCGATTTACCAGTAGTGTGTTTAAAGTGATATTCAATGAATGCCCGTCGAAATTTCACTGACTTGCCAATTGCAAATCTCAGGGCATAGCCTGAGTGGTATGTCCCGTGGGCTTCCTCACTTGCCCACGAAAAGAGGAAAGGTGGAGGATATTCCCTCAAGGTGATGACGGTCGCAGACCTGATGGCGAGGGGAGAGGCTGATGGGTACAGAGATGCGCCACATATGGGAAAGAGTGCAAAAGAAAAAGATGCATTCTGAGAGGAGTTGTTGTTGCTGACAACAATGATCTTGTCACAAAGTGCAAGCATGTGACTTGGAGGAGATTTCAACGGTCATGTCGGTGGAGAGGCTGATGGGTACGAAAGTGTTCATGGTGGCTTTGATGCGGAATTCGCAATGCTGAGTGTGAGTGCATCCTTGAGCTCTGCGATGCACTACAAGTACAATTCGTTCCTCGTAGCATCCCAAGGTTATTAATAGACTTATTCACGGAAGGTTGTCGCTGGCTCTTATAAGCAAATATGATAGAAAAGTGACATGGAAGCTATAAGTGATCTTTGATAAAATCAGAACGCGTACAATGACGTCACACAGTGTATCGGGATACATAGAGATAGAAACAGCAGAAGATTAAGAAGCAAATGCAGCACGTCAAAGACAAATCTTCTGCTTCTCAATCGTCTGCTATTTCTATCTCTATGTATCCTTTCCATCTCTGCACATTGTGACGTCATTGTACGCGTTTTGGTTTTATCAAAGCTCACTTGCAACATCCATGTCACTTTTCGGTCTTATTTGCGTGTAGGAGGCAACGACAAGCTTCCGCGAACAACTTCCGCATTTTAGGCATCAGCAGACTTATTACATACAGTTCAGGTGGGAATCAGTCAATGATTGATTGCACCGCAGTTAGGAGTAGGGATCGATGTACTGCCACATGTGAAAGTCATTGTAAGTGAAGAGCGCGTACCTCAGCACCGGTTGCTTCTTGCGAAATGTCCCTCGTAAGTGTACGCAAGGTGTGTAAAAAGTACGTTCCTATGCTGAAGGTGTACAAGTTGAAAGTTAAAGAAATGGCTGCGGCCTTTGATGCATTTATCAGTGACAAGAGACAACTAGTAAATGATTGCCCTGCAGATGAGAAATGGCAGAAGATGGAGGAAAGTTAGCTGGAAGCAGCTGAGGAACTCCGTGGTTAGACGAAAGTTCCCTGGAGACACAAAGAGACTTGGTGGTGGAAGAATGAGGCAAAAATGGCAGTCGAGAATGAGGAAAGCCTATATGACGTCTGGTCACGGCTATTAGCGGATGGGGAGGCATGTGTGTCCGCGAGGAGAGACATCCACAATATGCCGAGCACATAAAAGGCTGCACGAAATAAAATAGAGAAAGGAATGTTTTCAGAATTCATGAAGATTTGCTTGGTCAAATGTCAATTGTTTGATATGTTTAAAAATGCATTGGGGATCCGTTCAATGAAGAGATATCAATCAGTGTAGCCACTTTTTTATGGAAATTTACCAGCAATCTACAAGCAGCGCATGTGCTCTATACAACAAAGTGAGTAGGAGGCCTCGCTTCCAAGCAGTAGGACAGATTGCAATTGAGAATTAATTTAATGTAATTCAATTGACTTCGTCATTACGAGAAACGAAATTTGGTAAATTCACCAGATTACTGAGGTCTAAGAAATCATCCTCACCTACAGTTGAAGTGGATGGATTTGTTAATTTTACTGATACCGATATTTCGGAGGACTTACAAAATTTGTTGAGGCAAGGACCCTCTCTGGTTTTGCCAGAAATCAAATCCCACACTATGGAAGCAAGAATAATGGAGGTACAGGCTGATCTGGAAGTATGCATCAGTGCATTATCTAGAGAAGGTGTTTCGAGAGAAATAATCAACGAATTTTCGGGAGGCATGATTAACATTACGAACAGCATGTCTAATTTCAAATCTCAAGACAGGATTTTTACCAAACGCATGATGGATGAATTAAAAAGTTTGAAAGACAATGGCACAATTATAATTCCGAGTGACAAAATATCCAAACTTATTGCAATTACAGAAGAAAAGTACAAGCAGATGCATCGGGAAGCTACTATTGACACCAATAATTTTGAGAGAGTCAGGGAGATATTGCCTTCGACGAGACAAGGTAAATTCAACAAGGCCTTGACATGTATTGCTAATAAATATAAAGATAATATGGTTTATGGTTGGCTGATGAGATGCAAATGTTCGGAGCCTTCTCTGTCGTCCACATATATTCTTCCTAAAGATCACAAAAATGGACCATTAAAGGGCAGACCAATCGTGGCGGCTACAGACGGACCTGGGACTTTCTTGGCTCGAGAAGTGACTGGCAAACTGTCTAACTGCCTTAAGGCGGTTGAAGCTCATGTCCCTGATACAATTACCTTCGTCAACTGGATCAGGGAGGTCGATGCTTCTGAAAGTACTAGCTTTGCGTCCTTTGACGTAGCAAATCTTTATGGCAGCATTCCCGGGATGGATTCCGAGGAAGAATATGGTATTTACACTATTCTAGAGGAATTCCTTTCTTCCTTTTCATTTATGGATGATTTGTTGATACAAATTCACGTTCCGGCTCTATTGGACCTCATAAAACTATCTTTGGAAAATGACTATATTATATTTGAGCAGATGACATTCAAGCAGATTAATGGTCTATCTATGGGAAACCCCTTGGCCCCTATAGTGGCTATTATTTACATGAATTATATCGAAAAATGCGTTTTGAGGAGCATCCCTGATACCATTCTATGGAAACGCTACATAGATGACATTTTTATTATTTGGCCTGATGGGATTTCATTGGATCAGATATTACTTAAATGTAACGGGGTAAGCAAGTCTATCAAATTTACCTGTGAGTCACCGAATAGTGTTGGCTGGCTACCCTTTCTTGATTGTGAAATCAAAAAGTTTGGTGGCAAATTTCAAACACGCCTTTTTATGAAGAGTTTTCATAGTGGTTCAATATATCCGTGGACTTCAAATGGACCCATTTCGCAAAAGAGAGTCATAGTTATGGGAGAATTTCACCGGGCCAAAACGAGATCTACTAACCGAGAAAATTTTAATTATTCTGTGGATAAGGTGATCAACAGGCTTATCGCCAACGGCTATCCGAACGACTTCATTCAGAATTCTCTGGTGAAATTTATCTCTAAAGAAAGGCAATATGGAGCAAATTCGAATGCTCCGTCCAACTCTCATAGACCATTCTTCTTGAAAGTCCCTTACGTAGATGAGGTTAATAAACGTAAGATGAATTCCCTTTTAAGAAGGACTGATCTGCAAGACAAAATTAAATTTTCTTTTAATGGTGGCAATAATTTAAAGACTTTACTGCATCCTCCAAAGGAAAGGAAGCAATGCAATAGTGACTGTGACACTTGTGCCTGTGCGCTTCATCCACATAGATGTCACAAAAAGTTTTTGATTTATGAAATCACTTGTAAAGTTTGTAATCAAGTGTATATGGGTGAAACAGGTCGGACAGTACAGATCAGACTCCGTGAACACATTTTTAAGGATAATTTTTCAGCAGTGAAATTACATTTTCGTGATGCACACAACACTGACATTTCTACGAGTTCAGTTATATGGAGGATTCTTCATGATAATCTCAGAAGTGTCACTAGGAGGTGTTATTTGGAATCTAAGTACATTTCCAAGGTCGATCCTTCTCTTCTGATGAACCATTGTGTGGGACGTAATCTAATGTACAGTTCTTGATTTTATTTGTGAATATTTACTTCTTTTCTTGTATTTTATCTTATGACTATCTTACTTTTCAAACTTTGTGAGTATTATGTAGCTTAGGCCTATTGTACGTGATGTATTATTTTCCCTAGTTTTGACCTTT
This sequence comes from Prostheceraeus crozeri, assembly GCA_907163375.1. Lineage (NCBI taxonomy): Eukaryota > Metazoa > Platyhelminthes > Polycladida > Euryleptidae > Prostheceraeus > Prostheceraeus crozeri. Next base: position 33,413 of record CAJQUW010012545.1, on the reverse strand, counting down.
TGTTGTAAACATATCTCATTGCTGTAACTTTGCGAATCTCTGTGTCCAATATTCACACGTGAACAAGCTTGCCTAAGCGAAACGTTGTGTGCAACCAATACAATTTGTATCCGAAGAAGTTATTCTCGCTCTTGATCTAACATTCCCGGATACGTGGACTACACATGATTCCATAATTTAATGTAATTTGGTTTCTTAAACACAACTGTCAGGAAGGTGCCGCCCCTCTTGTTCGACAGATTGGAAGCCGGTCAGATGACCCTCTAACAACCGTCCAACTGACTCAACGATTGGCAATGGTGTTTCAGTCAGAGGAAGCATCTATCGATCTTTTTGGTACTTAGAGGTGTATTGGCTAAATGGTCATTATTTGTACTTTAATTTAATGATTTTACATTTATATTAAACACAAGTGTCAGGAAATTATCATAAATATTTCTTTTGTAAATTCTATCGTAGGATGCCATGAGTTAGTTGAAGAACAGATTGCAATCATCACCTTCAAAAATGAGAAACCGCAGATTTTCAAGTTCGGAAAGTTCTTTGCATTGAGAAATTTGCATTCTATAGCCCTCGTGAAAGGTGGCTCGAATTTGAGAGGAATTGAAGAGGAAAGGCGACTTCAATGTCATATCCTTGATATTTGAATCACACCATCGTCACATTTGAGGTCAGAGGCATTGCTTAGGACGGGATAGAGGTCGCAAAAGGCTACTTTGCCAGCCAAAAATCACCTGAGATTTACGCGCATATGATAGTGCGGACCGAACCGATTCGAATGACACCATTACCGAACTTGTGCGGTGTTTGGAAGGCCGTCAAATCTGGCCGGTGTCCTGAAACATGCCACTTTGCACAACTGATTATTGACTTGTGGTTACTTTAGGAGATTTTGTATTAATTCAATATTTTTGAAGTAATTTTCAGAAGTAATTGAAGATAATTGCCTGACATGAATAGTGATAGTAAGGAACATGAACTAGGCCATTTTATTTTAGAGATGCACGACGTCCACCTTTCACTTCTGGTAAGTTTGATTGATAACTTACTTATTTTACGTGCACCGATAGTGGGCAAACAACTCACTGGCTTTCTTTATAGGCACTGATCTGCCTTATTCATTAATCTCAACTTCCTTTTCTTTGTGCATTTCAACCAAAGTTGCGCTGGTGTTGAGCGCAGAATGGCAAAAATTAGCAAACAAAAGAAAGAGGAGAGCTGTTCAATGCTAATTGTGCCACTCCAAACCCGGTCGTTTACATAACCCGCGATTTGCATTGGATATTTGAAAAAGCTTAAATAAGACAAAATAAAATGATAGGACTCCAGACTCCGCCTGTAACTAGACCCGAAATATCATACAAACAAATTATTCATTCTCGTGCATAGCTGTCACTGTCTTGATGTCAACTTTCTCCGTCAAACAAAAGTACAGAGACAGCAGTGCATGCAAAGCTTGTAATAGTTCAGAGAATGAACCGTGATAGTGAAAAAAGGACTGTCGTTTCACTCGGTGATTTAGTAGAGAAGACAAGCCTTCTTACCTCGATCATACTTATGCACTAAAGGGGTAAATCCAATTTATTCCACAACATTTGACGAAAATGTGTCTTTGATTTGTAAAATCCATATTTCTGAACCGATTTCAATAGTTTTTTTTTAATCGAACCGTAAAGATCTCATCTATTATGGCATGGTTTTTAAAAAGTCACAAAGCCAAGACCTTCTTCACAAGTTGCCGTTTTTTGCCGAAAAAAGACCAAAAAAGCATGTCCAAAGTTGCAGTACTCTCAGTTCAACACGGATTTTCGATTAGATACATTCAAATACACCCACTAATATTTATATCATCTGAAAGAAGAAGATCAGCTCTTTAAGACAGTCTAATTTAGAATGTTATAATCAATACTAATCATTGAATTTTCACTGGGTTTCCATTGTCCAATGAAAAAAATGTCCTCTGACCGAGACGTTTTCTGTCCTCTGACCGAGGTACCTTTTCTAAAAGAATATTGATTCTTCCATTAAACGTTTTGCACCAAACGAATCCTCTAGTGTGCTAGTTTATAAATCCGTAAAGAAAATTCAGTTTGATGCCGTTACAAGTGAGCAATATTGATTTTAAAATATTTTTATCCGTTTTTTCGACCAGAGAATTCGAATATTCCCAAAACCTTCATATGGATGCTGAAACCAGAAATTTTGTCAGGAATCGATGAAATTTCACAACATAGGAGGGATCCATGCTCTTAACATCTATGCAAAAGAAATTTTTTATTTATATCAATTAACCCTCTCAAAATCTCCAAAAACCGCGAAAATGTCCTCTGACCGAGACCCTAAAAAATCTCGGTCAGAGGACAACGTTGAAATTGAAGATCTCGGTCAGAGTACAAGAGTCTCGGTCTAAAGACATGATAATGTATGCAATTGCATTTAGATCACTTCGTTTTACGCGTATTCTAAGTCCCCTAAGTCGTCCTAAGTTCCCGCAGTCTCATGAACCCAAATGCTGAAACCGAAGAGTTTCCTGTTCGACATCAATTTGTCCTCTGACCGAGACCTTAAAAATCTCGGTCAGAGGACAAGGTAGGTGACGGTCAACGGACATTATATGTAACACGTTACATTTTGGTCACTTCGCTTTCCGCATGCAAGCATTCATCCTAAGTTTCCAGTTTCATCAGCAACCCAAATGCAGAAGCCGAAGAGTTTCCTATTCGACAACTATCTGACCGAGATCAATTTGTCCTCTGACCGAGATGTAGAAAAAATGACTTTTTAAAAGTGCTAGATTTCTATGGAAAGTTTTTATTTGGTGTGGTCACCGCTAAGATTTTCGTGTTCAGCGTAAAAAAATGAGTATATATGCAAATTTTCACGGAAATCTGAGACCCAAAGTTGAAAAGACAGAAATGTTGTGGAATAAATTGGATTTACCCAAAGGTCACATCAGAGACAAAAATGAAATACTAGTTTGTTTGAGAACAAATTACCTCTTACCCTCACGTTAATCGTGTGTGATGGCTCCTCCAAAGAGCATACTAAAATCGAAAGTGCACTCATATTTTTTGGAGAATGATGGGGATTTTCCTGCCTGGTAGAGACTGGAGAAAAGCCGTGTGAAGCACCACAACAAGATGAGAGGAGCCGAGTCTCATGCATCTAACTGATAGCGACATTTGATGAACTTTCATCGAAAATGATTGACAATTGATACAGCAATGATTGTTCAGGTAAGCCTATAATGATCTATGATGTAGGTTGCCAGTTAATTTTTCAAAAAACTAAGCTTTATATACCTGCCACCCGGAGTCGGAGTCTAATCAAAATGATAGGACTCCGCATCCCTGGTTTGCAGATTCCTTTTGTTAGCCACTCGTATTGTCACTGGCGCAAGCGAATGCATGCGTGCATGAGCAGTGTGTGAAATGTTAGATGGGCCTATCCTGCGTTGAATTACATAACATTTAATTTGAGTCTATAATGAAATGATAAGCTAGTTTTGTAGGAGTTATTTTTCAACGGTCACAAAAAGGGCGAATCACATTATCTTCCCATTGTTCACATCCCTGAGGACAATTTTGAATGTGTCACAGAACTCTGCATGGCTTCATAAAGCTGTCAAACAAAAGATAAGTGCAAGCAATAAATCAATGAAAATCATGTGGTCTCCGTGGCACAGTGGTTAAGTGCTTGGCCTAGCGATCCTTTGGTCCAGAGGTCGAGCCCCGAAAGTGTCATTGGAAGTCGGCAGGGAGGGCATCCAGACTAAAAGTACCACAGAAAAGTCTGACTGTGTCAGCACTGTCCAAGCTCCCAGTAGGGGGGAGCAGTGACTTTAAAGCTTCATTTCATTACAATGAATCAATGAAAACATGCAGGAAGTTTGAATACATAGAGTAAGTATATTAGGTAGAGCAGCAACTCATCAATAATGAAATCCACTTTGTGTATACAGTTTCGATTTTATTAAATGAACTCGAATGAGAACCAACATCACATGTCAGATATACAAATGTTGCACTTTTGGAGAAATTTTGGATTTGACTGATCATGATAGCAATGCAGAATAAAGGATAGTATTTCAACAAATCCTGCATGTCATGTCAACCTGTGTGGAGAGGTAATATAGTTTCTTAAATTGGCAATCCGATGGGTTACCATCACTTGAATACATAGCCTTATCAATAAGAGCACTTTCATGAGCGTGATCATATCACAAGCTATAGCCTGTCAGCGGAAGAGCAAAAATTAAGTAACCACTTACAATGATCAGATTTAACTTAAAAGATACAAATGGGTCCGCATTACTATTCAGATTTTAGTGAATCATGAAATGAATTATACCGATGACTGTAGAATTAAAAACTTGAAATTTCAGCCAAAAAAGCACAATAAGATGTCCAGGTTTTTATGAAGACTTGCATATAATGCAGCTCAAGAATTTCCTTTGATAATCAGCTTAATATTTATTCCTTTTGATATCCAACTTGTTTCATACTACTTATAACGGGGCGTCATCTCGGTAGTATATAAATGCAGGAATAATTTGAAAATAATAAGCTTTTTAAAACTGCTCAAATATTTTTTTGGACCGAAGGAACGTAGTCTCCGCAAAAAACTGAATCTTCTCATATAAAAATTTCCACTATACAGATTTGTACACCAGAACAACTTGCTGACCAACATAAGAATGCCTCTAGTGCAATTCTCTGCTAGACATACATGCATGAACTGAGCTAACATCACAACGGACATGAGAGAAAAGATACAATAGGGTTATTGACCACAAAATTCATGATTGAGTCGACACTTCACCTACTCTATGTTTGAATACATCATTAATACTTCTGTAGCCTTCTGTAGCAGATTGTTCTTGATTCATTGATGTTACTTTTGTAGTCAATAATAGTAGTACTGTTAGATTGTAATATTAAATGATGTCACGTGGAAAGCATTTGAAAGTAGCCGCCATTATAAAACAACTTGTTCTGAAAACAACACGTGTTCTCGATTACTGCGCGACTGAATTAGGTCATCTTTTGCAGTTCGGTTGTCGCTGGTAGATCGCACAGGCAAAGATGAAGACAGAACTGGAGAATACAAATTTCAACTTCCTGATCCTCCAACTGTTGGTCATCTCCGCGAGAGAATTGCTAGAGAATTGCGCTTAAACCCGAGGCAAACGATGATGGTACACTTCACAGCCGTCAACCGAGAAGAGGAGATGTTGTTCTGGGTGAGCGAGAATAAAACAGATGTTTTTCACGACATTGGACGGACCAAAGATATTTAACACTACTTGTTTATATGGAGCTAGATTGGACATAATTCAATTATCGTGGCACCTCTCTCGTTGCCTAATTAGACTGGCAAAAAAGCATTACGAGTATAGGGACAATACCGGTTTTTTGCAAACTGCTCTGACTGGGTTTCACACGAATCACGATCCCGCGGTTTTTCTTTTCACAAATAACGCGAGAAATAATGTGGTGCATAAATGATTAGTTGTCGTTCAAGTCAGAACTATAAAAATCGTTAACAAGTTTTGAGTGAAAACAGGGGTCTAATTGCCTTTTTGCAGTTATCTCCAGTGTTTTGCGAGGGCACGATTTGTATTTGGTTCAGGCATTTGAATTATCAACCTAGTTATCATTTGGAACGTTTGTGGTGGTTTTTACTTGTGTTAATTACGTGCGAGAATTATTTTTGACACAAGGTTTTCTCGGAGTTATGATTGTTGTTTAATAAAGCCACGTGCTTTGCTACAATGGGTAATGTCATAGGGTTATTGCTGAAAAGTTAATTAAAGTTTGATGATTAGATGATGTAGTCAGTTTAAGGGAGTAGCTATTACACCGGCTGGGCCGATACAACTTCGGTTTTGGCTATTGCACCGGCTGAGCTTTTACAACACTACATCATGTCTGTTGTTCCACCTCGTGTTTCCCAGCTGTTAAAGACTCCAAGTGACTTAATGTAGCAAGAAATATGTACAGTGATGTGACCTGATTCTATCTTGTCTCGCCTTCAGCCTTAGAGGAATTTTATGACCCCATTCGTGGGATGCATATTTCCTATAGTTTTGAACTTCTCCAAAACACTAAAAGAGACCCTGTTTGTGATCAATTCTTATTTTTTTCTAGAATCTTATTCTGTGGTTGATATTTTTGTGTACAATATGGTGTAGATGTTTTCTACTTTTCACTTGTGATGCGATCTCAGTCTTCTCAGTCGCTGTGATACTCACGAGAACGAAATTGGACCGACTCAGCCGTTGTAGCAGCCATCACTGCCTTTCATTTCTTGTCTTTTCAATGTTGCTTTCTTGACTTGATTCCAATTATATGTGGGCCTTAATTTTTGTGTTAAATGTTTTAGCAAATTATTTTCTATTTCAACAAATAATCATTTAAGTAAATACTTGAGAGGCAGTATAGACGACATGTACATCGAGAGGCTACATACAAGTTGAGCATATTACAGTTCCTGTAGATGGTGATAGTTCTTCATGATGTAGCCCACTTGTCTTCCGAAAAGTGAATCTTGTCAATTAATGATACGGACTTTAGACGTCTATATAGCCTAGTCAACCACTTAACAGACATGATTTCCATCCTCAGTTCACATGTTTCTATGCTATTTCTAAGCACACAGTTGGTTCTTGAAATCCTATCGAGCATTTACTCATTTGTAAAATACTGTAATTGATCTTTTTTTTATCATTTCAATTTCATTCCAAATTCTTCAGAAATTTGTCAAATGTAAAGAACATAGATCTACTGAGCACGATTTTCTACAAGTCAGGATTCCGGTATTATTCTCATCTCTCCTACTGTTAGTTTCTTCTACAATTTCGTTTTGACTGTGTACACCCTCCGACGTATCACCTTCGCTCCCAGTGGCGGCTCTATGGATTTCTGTTAGGTCATGCTCATCAATTTTTTCGCATCATGAGGAAAAAAGTATGTGTGACAGCTATCATACGAGGATTTTTAACCATGCAACTGATGTAGCATAATGCAGCTTAATATCATGCAACTTAAGAAACAGTTACGAATTCGATGAACAAAATTTTAATCTCATTCCATTTGCATTTGCCCTTTCACAGCTGATGTCGTAAACAACTGAGACTCGAGACATCTCATGATCTCACTACACCGATAAAATCAGCAGATTGCCGTCCAATCATTTGTGCTTCCCGTCCACGGCATGAGATGGAGTATGAAAATCGTCATCCGCAGATTTTGCTGTTGTTCTCCCGTGAGATGATCCAGCCAATAACAAATGAGGTATGCTCGAATTGACTTGCGTTCCCCTGAATTTTTTAGAACAAGTTAGCTACTTGATAAATCTTAATTGAGTATAACCTTAATGTCACAGCAACACGATCTGACATAGTAATCAAATGTTGTCGGAGCTTGAAAATGATGTTGGAAGTTTTTTTGTTGATTCAAAACATTCCCTTTCTTGTGGTTGACATCGTTGATTTGTGTGGAGGAAAATTAGACAAAATACTTCGTCATGCTGAGCATGAAGGGCATGATCGCTAAAGCCGCCACTGTTCGCTCCTCTCGAATGCATTTCACTAGTCAACCGAGAAATTCAATTTTAGGTTTTGGATCTGCCATTCAGGCAAATACCTCGATGCCAAAACTTTTTGTACCCGCAGATAATCAAGGAGTTGGGCACTCATGCCAACACTACACTAGTTTAGCCGAATTCTAGGATTCATGGAAAAATTTCACTCACCTTTATATTTTTCGGTGGCAAATTCTCGAAAGTTACGATAACCGATGAAAATCAGTCGAAAATCACTTAATTGTAATTCTAGACACCACCTCTACGGTAGTTGTGGTGATAAGTGCGTGAAGCTGCTTGTTTATTAACAATTAGAAGGTAAATTTGTACAAATTTGATGCAATCTTGGACGGAAAATAAGTGAAGACCCTGTCATTCGTCCATGTTTGAACGGGATGAGATGGCCTACTAAAATTGCCCAGTTGGTAATATATTTGCATGAAGTACTCCCTGATTATTTAGAACTGATTATCTTTTCAATTGCTATTTCACTGCATTAAGACATCTCAGATGCCTGCCATATGAGTAGGCCTAAGTAGCAGTTCTTACTCTAGTAAGATAACTGTACCCAGGGTGGCGGCCGAGTGCGGGAATTTTGTTGTGTCCCGGAAATCACTCAAAAATTTTAGTGAAATAGCCAATTAGGTGGCTCTTAAATAGCCCGGCAATGCCATTTTGTGACTACTTACCACTAAGTTCAATGAGCAGAATTTCTTGGATTTCAACAGTTATTATATGGCTGTTTTTAAGCCCACTATTTCTATTAAATTAAAGTGCATCAGAGTTTTCGTTGGAATTTCGAATGAAAGTCAGTGACTAAGCTAAGTCATGAGTTCGAAGCCATACAGTAAATCATGACAAGAAGGTCACGGGGCTTATGTAACAACGGGTCTTATGTATAGACCACTGCTTCCAAATGTCGGGGTCGCTAGTTTATGGAACCATCCGGAGCTTCTTCCAGCGGTAAAGATTTTGCTCTCTGATGCGTTCCCGACAATACCAGAAACGCTGGAAATATATCTAATATGTTGAGTATTTATTCCCAAGGGTTAGTTTGAATTGAAAACAGCCAGTCCGAATATACGTGTCGTATTATTGAAACAGGCACAGCGCGTTTATGAAAGTGCAATGCATGCGCATTAAGTCGCACATGAACGATAGTCAAGCCGAGCCGGTCACTGACAGTTCGGGACTCGGTAACACAATAGCCGCATTGTCATAAGTAACAATGCGACAACACACCAATTATCCCCTCCTCAAATTTGAGCAGATCGACTCAAACATATTAAGCAGGATTATACCTCAATGGGGGCACTCCTTTATTCTCCCGATCCGATCGTCTCGGCCAGTCCGGAGATTCTGATGATAGGTGGTAGGAGATTCTTCCACGTACCGCCGCATTCTCCTGGCATTCCACAGGTTGCCGTCCGAGAGTTCGTAATTCCATCGACCCCGAACTTTGATGACTGTCAGCGGTTCGCTCCATGGGCTCCGTCCTTTCGGAGTGTGAGGTCGCCTCACTCGCACTTTATCTCCGACTTGATAAAGTGTCTTACCATGACCATTCGCAGACTCTCCCGATTCTCCTCTTCTCGTGCGAAAACGAACAATCTGAAAAGGAAGTTTATGTTGTCGACTGAGGAACTTCTCAGCCGGACTCTTCTCATCAGCTTCTTGACTGGTACTGCGAAATTAAGCCAATAATTGATTCAGATTTTCTTCCCATGATAGATGACTATTCTCGAACGTTTGAACGCCATGTTTGAGATACCTGTTGAACGATTCCACGAATGCATTCTGTTGAGGTGTATAGACAGGAGTGAATTCTTGAAAAATGTCTCTATCCTGGAGGAAATTCTTCAATTCTTCGCTCTTGAATTGGGGGACCGTTGTCTGTAATTATTTTCGAAGGATTCCCATATCTTGCAAAAATTTGACTGAGCCATGATTTGATCTTCCTTGTCGTAATATCCGTTGTTACATAATATTTCAGTGAATCGAGAGTAGTTATCTATGATCACACCATATGTTTCATATGACTTGGAGCATTTGAAAATGGTCCCGTGATATCCATAGATACTTCTTCCCATGCTGTCTCTGACACTCTCAGACTCATGTGGGTCATTTGAAGTTTTGGCGTTGACTTCGCTGAATCATTGCAAGGTAGACATTGTTTTCCGAATCGTTCAGACTCCTTGTCCAAACCTGGCCACCAATAGAGCTCCCACAATTTCCGCTTAAACCTCACTATTCATGGATGTCCTTGATGAGCCTTTTTCAGGAGATCTCTGCGCAATGATTGAGGAACAAGAATTCCGTTTTTCTCGCCACGAATAATATAACCATTTTCTATTGCCAATTCATGCCGTAATTTACATAATTGCTGTAGATCTTGGCTGCTGTCTTTGAGAGAATTTGGCCAACCGTTTGTTATGAATTTACAAACTTGCTGCAGAAGCGGATCAGACGACGTCGCATCTTTGAATATTTTGGCAGAAAAACCCTCTTCATTTATTTCCGGAGTCTATTGTTCTTCCTTATCTGTTTCAGTTGAACCATCCAAAAGTCGAGAAATTGCGTCAGGAACTATATTATTGACACCGCTTTGGTATTGAATTGTGAAGTCGAAATCTGATAACCGGTCCATCCATCTTCCAAACTTCGCTGATTTTGTTCTGTTATGAGCATTTTGCAATATTCCTGTCAGAGGCTGGTGATCTGAATCGTAATATAAATGGTCGACCCAAAAGATATTTTTCAAAATATTCGCAGAAATACATTGCTGCAAAAGCTTCACGTTCATTGACAGCCCATCCACGTTCTCGAGGACTAAATGTATGATGTGCGAAAGCAATTGGAATGTCATGGATGTCATGGTAGTGATTTTCAGCCTTCGAAAAAGTTCTCCTGGACCTGATGGCCTACCTACATGGCTCTACAAAGACTTCTGTGATCCTCTGGTCCCCATCATCCATCGTATCTGTACATTGAGTGTCAACAGTGGCATTTTCCCCGATGCTGTCAAGCGGGCGTATGTAGTGCCTACACCGAAATGCAAAAAGCCACAATTTACTGATTACCGACCATCTCTATTTTGCCTGTTCTGGCCAAAATACTTGAGAAAATCATACTGAAGAACTGGTTTCATTCCATCTTGCCAAAGCTTTCAAGTGATTAATTTGCATTCATACCAAGACATGGACAGGGGACTGTTTGTGCACTAACCTATATGGTCAATCGTATCTTGTCTCATTTGGATTCACCTGGTGCTATCAGACTTCTTATGGTGGATTTCACGAAAGCGTTCGACAAAATACCACATAAAGTCATCATAAACTCGTTGTATTCACTTGCCGCTCCCATTGAACTCATTAAATGGATTCAATCATACTTTGATTCTAGAGTACAATGTGTGAAAACAAATGGACAACTTTCTTCTTGGTACCCAGCTATTAGTGGAGTGCCCCAGGGAGGTGTCTTATCAACTCTTCTGTTCGCCATAGCTGTTAACGATTATCATCATGCTCAACAACCAAATAGCACTCTCCTAAAATTCGCGGATGACTTTCTTATTATCCATGCCCTACGGCATGCCAGCGAAGATCATCTTAGTTCTGAACTTGACCATCTGACTTATTGGTCTGAATCTCATGGATTCAAACTTAACAACAATAAGACGAAAGTGATGAACATACAAACGAAACGGTCCATTGTTTTGGCTCCATTGGAAGATACAGCATCTAATTGTGAAATTGAAGCAGTAAAGACGGCAAAAATCTTGGGCATTACATTTGATGATCAGCTAACGTGGCACCATCACATTGAGAATGTCTTGAGCCGTGCCAGGAAAAGACTGTACATGCTCTACTCTCTTAAACGGATTAACGCTCCTCAGCGCATCATGTGGCTGGTATACTGTACACTCATACGATCGGTAGCCAGCTACAGCTTTCCTGCATGGTGTAGCGTTAACAAAAAAACTTGTTTCCGGCAGTTAACCCAATTTGAAGAACGTGTTTTCCGATTTTTGTGACTTGATCAGGGTTGGCAAAACCCGGGCTTGGTTTGAAAAAACCCGTCCCGCGGGTAAAACGGGCGGGTTTTTTCAAGTTAAATCGTCCCTGCAAATTTAGATAATCTGCAATTACCCATATGGTTACATAGTAATGCAGTTGACAACATCCGTGATTGAAGTCCTGGTAAACAAGGGGACCATGTCACATCAAGTTGAAGATGGCCATGTACGAGCCGTACACATGCATTATAATAATGAGGGCCCGAGGCGAGGATGCCACATCACAATCGGGTGCTGGATCATATTAAGAGGGCCTCAGTTATAACATTACAGGGACCTCAGGGTCCCTCCTGACTACGTCTGAGGGGCTACGAATACCATTATCGGTACTACAAATCTACGTATTCGATACATCCCGACCTTAAATGTAGAACTAGTGACTATACGATAAATACGAACTATGGTACTGTTGTTTAAGTGCATGACTAGTGACTGCCTACATATTTTCTTACTTTCTTATTAATCTGATTTTTGCATTACGTTGTAGCTAGTAAATAATTTTATAATTTACAATCTTACTTTATTTCAGATTGAGAATACCGACATTCGAAATATTCGATTGAGCGCATAGTAGGCCAACACTACAGTCTACTTTACGATTTTTATAGACGATGTAGCAAATCAACAGTCGAGGTGCTAATCATGTGATTAGTGAATTGCAACCACTTCCGCGATGAGCCAATCACAACTGACCAATTTCTTTCAGCATGGAACATCTCGAGATACCGTATTTCCTCTACTATAAGCACTCGTCTAAGTTTCTAACTCTAATACTGTAAGCGACACCTTCAAAAATCGTCCGTGTCTCCAATATAAGCAACAACATGTAAAGTGAGTAAAACGTTTGTGTAATCTGAATAGGAAATCATAACATTTGGGGATGATGGAAATCAAAGAAATTGCATGCAATGTGTTTATCTTCCATTCAGAGTATACAAACGTTTGACTCACTCTGTACTATACGTGCAATTTATATAATACTAGTAGAAGTCGTAGTATACTATGTAAAAACTATACCCCTTATATTAGCAACAAAATTGAAATGAAGTCAAACTTTGCTTTACCAGTATTGAATTTTGAAAAAACCCGTTTTACTCACGGGTTTAAAACCCGTCCCACCCCCACCGGGCGGGTAAAACGGGTTGCCAACCCTGGACTTGATGGCAAGACGCCTATCAAGTAAAGCGATGTGCCCTCAGCATCCCTTGGATGTGATATTTGACAAATCATCATCTAGGTCTTTCCCCAACCAACAACCCCATGTCACGCGCAACTCAACACCCCCTCTCTACCACACCTCCCACCTACCATCCACCACTGCATACTAATTCACTGACAAACCTGGCACACTCTCCCTCCCACTCCATTATACATATCAACCTGACCCCACCCACCCTAACAATTTAACCCAATCTAACAAAACACTAACTTCTACCAAACATATCATAACAATAAATACAAAATAATAAACCACAATCCCTCCATTTTCCCCATCCACAATCACAATAAAATGCCTATACCACCCCTCACAACAAAAAATCAATCTTCCAAAAAAACAAATTACTAAACCTCTTTCAAACACCCTCAATTCACACCTTCACCTTTCTCAACTACTTCCCCCAACTAATCTCTAACTAGAGCACAATACCTTACATCTCTTATCCACCCTCTTCTCATAAAACCCCTTCTTAAACTGTCCTCTGTTCTTCACTTCAACTACATCTAATAACACAACTCATACACAACACTACCACCACCAGACTCAGAATACTCTCATAAAATTACCTACTAATTCAACATCTTACATATATAATAACACATTTCATTATACACCGTCAAAAAACCACTCGTAAAACCATATACTACAAACCAACACCACCCACACCCACCACCACCCACTCACGATCACTATCGCTTCTTTCATCCAACACACATATAACTCCACAACAAACTATCTCCATCCACAACTCACAGAATTCTATTCTACCCCCCCACTACACCCTTTCCCACCCATATTCCCCACCTCTCACGCACCCCCCTCCTTAATACATCCCGTCTCTCCGCGTACACTCCTCCCTACAATAAACTCATAAAGTTCATAATCTCCAGATTCCCACGCCCCCTAACACCCCAAATGTCTCGCCTCTCATATCCCATTTCCTGTCAGTCTGTATACTCAATCTTCAATATCGTCCACACCTACGTGTACCTCTGTTATTAACCCACTAGAACCATAACACACACACAACTATACTCCGCATACTTCCCCCTCCTATCTCTAATAACCCCCCACAAACACCTTCCAATACATTACCACCTCAATAATCAATCCTCCATCCTTCACCAAATCCCACCCACAAAACACTCCAAACGACACATATTTGAACAAATATTCCAATTATCCCTCCATTATAGACCAACATATATATTAAACGCCCCCAGACATCAAACTATGCTGAAGATCATTCTCAACTTCGCGATCCATAATGTCATCTTTTCATCATAAATATAACGCACCATATACTCATAACAACTAATAGAATATACCCATGCTACCCTACATAAAATAAATCATTTCCAAACTTTTATCTCTCTTGTCACAACAGTCACAGTTGTAACCGTCTAGACATTACTCCCCCAACTCACCATAACCCTCTCTCTCCCTAATTCCAATCCAACTCCACCCATTTTATTAAATAACCACAAAACCCTTCCATTCTAACTTGTAGTCACAACACCACCCAAACTCACTCTCCCTATACCCATCACACATACCTATATTCACCTATCTCCCTCCCTAACTCTACCCGTCATCCATAATCATCGTTCCTAAGCTTCCCTCCTTCAACTGAACTGTACCTCCACATTAATCCCTCACCTACTCGCTACATACACATAACATGCTCCCGACACCATCACTGTCCTCACCTCAGTACCACTCCTGCCACCTAATCCTATACAATATCACACCTCTCTCTGTCACAATCAATCTACCATAAGCTTGTACCCATCTATCTCCCATCTATACCATCTTACTCCACATAATCCCGCAGTACATTAGTGTATCACCAGTCATCCTCCACCACCAATGATCCTCTCACCAACCAACCATCCAAACACCTGTAACCTCCATTTCATCTCCAGCTACAAAACAAAAAATCCACTCATCTCCACTCCCAAACTCATAACAATACCTCCCCAATCAAACCTCATAATATCCCACCAGAATCAGTCCATCCTTGTCACATCAATCTCCCCCAACCCTCTCCCGTCTCGCACCCCTCAACCCCCCAATGTGTTACTCATAACCCCTATGTGTTTACACATATGTACACTCCGCAACAATCCATAACTAACTACAGATACAAAATCCCACACACCATCGTACTGTACCATACCAGTCTTCGTAACCACAGTCAGATACATACAAGATAGACCCTGTCCTCCCCTTCCTTCACTTACTCAAAATCTCTCACAAATTAATTTGGACAATATTCCGAAATTTGGCTTGCCAAATCACCATACGAAAGCGTCTTAAACCGACTAGAGCGAAAGCGCTGCTCAGCACCGTCCGCGCTATCTCGCGCTCTTTCATCTCCCGCCGCTCCCTAAAGCGCATCCGTCCCCACCCGAATGTCTCGCCTAACCGGTCGACATCTCCCCTCCAGGGCCATCAACGGTCTAATCCCGCCTAGCACTCCGTTGATTTCTTCGGTAAGCGTCCACATAGTCGGCGCCACTTCATATCCTCTCGTGTTGTAATAAAGCGATCGGTTTAGCATATCCCGTGTTCATGACCCTCACGGTAGGACCGTTGAGCCTTGGTGGTCCACTGTTCACCCGCGTCTTGTGACTCGCAGCCGGCCGCTCTCTATGCGCTCCTGCTCCTCTATCGTCTGAGTACATTCCACACTTCTCTGGCATCACGTGCATTTATCGTGTGTTTGCGTCCTTCGTGCTCTTGATCTTCTCGATTGTTCGTTTGCTATGCCAATGCTTTCACTATGCGCTCCTACTCGCGACTCCGCTATCGTCTATGTGTAGTCCCGTCTGTCTTTCTCTTCTGCCTCAACTACTCACGTCTGCTGCCGGCTTCTTGAGAGATCCTTCGAGTCAGTTCTGTATCTCAAGAGGGGCCTTCCCTCGGTTGGTTTGCTTTACGCGTCAATGATCTTGTTTATGACGGCTTCCCCCCCCTGCCGCGTGCTGCCAGTGTTTCGGGCGACACGGGCAAGTCGTAGTGTAGGCAGCTGTCGCGGTGGCTTATTCTGCGATTATTTGACGTTGATGTCTTCGGTCCAGCAACTTGAACCTCCCGCTAAGATATGAGCTACTGTCTCCTCTGCGAGCCTTGCATTCCTGATTTTGCGTGGGTTTGTCTTCCTTCTGTACCGTTGCTTTGCTTTGCTTTCACGGCTTGATTAGGGCGCGACCAGTTATTTTCTTATTCTTGCTTTCCCTCTTGTTTGAAGTATTTGACTTTGTGCGTACACATTTTCACCATACGTCAATGTACCCCTTCTCTGCTGGTGTAGTTTTTTTTTGCGTCTCCTCCAGGTCTCATCGTACGACGATGCCCTCCTACTCACACCAAGACGAACACCACCTCGACGCGCAGCACGTCCCCCCGACATCCCCGCCTCCAAGATCTTTCCATGCAGATAGAGAGACCAGAAGAATACTATAGAAATGTATATATATGTGTTGTATTAACTTGCGCATTGATGGAGACCATTATGTGAACCGTATCCTCGACAAGCTGCCACGTCGCTCCTGCACTATAATCGGATGCTAGGCTTATAGAGATCTATCCAAGGTCATTATCTTACTTGTTGAATCGAATTAACCGGACATGGCGCACACACACCCTTAACTAGGCATCTAGACTGCGTTTTGTAGACCAGTGCGCATGTGCTTTCATTGTCAGGCCGTATGCACGATGAGTCTGTTCTCGGCGACATCAGCCGTTGTAGATAGTCTCGTGTGGATCCAATCGACCGCACCGTTCTCGGGCCTTATTTCGCCCGTTACTGCGCGACAGCGCAAAAGGCCAATGCCAGAAAACGCTGAAAAAATGGTCGTGATCCGATAAATCCATACCAAGCAAGAGATGTGCCGACTTTGGTCAGCTCACCCCACGAATGCCACCAATCTGCGATACACTTCCTTCCCACTCCTTGACCCGCCATTGCTGAATGAAAATGCGATTTTCTCTGTCACACTATGAATGTCCTCACTGGGAATAAACCGCCAGTGTCCAGTCAGTGCTAAATTAGGGACTTTGAGTTTTCTTCCATACGCTCCTCCAACCTCCTACCTATGCGATATGCCCTACCCGATGCTTCACTAAGAGATCATACCTCGCCAACGTCTAAACCCAACCTACATTCCAATTCTCTATCAAAATAATCACTTACTCTCATTAACAACTCTCCCATCTTAATACCCAATCTCCATACACTCTTAATCTCTTCTCTTCTCAACTCCCAATCTCAATTACCTAAACCATTCCACATACCATCCCTTAATATCCACACCAACAATATACCCACTTCTTCCCCATCATCACAATTCAATAATATCCCATTAACAACACCCATTCAACATACAACAAAAAACTCTCACCTACACCATGTAATCCTCACAGTCCTAACTGCTCTCCCACTACTAATCATCTATACTCTCAATCCACATCAAAACTCCCATCGTCCCAATGCATGTCCATCCCCTCTCACCATGCACACTCCACCCAACCACACTCTTGTCCACAAACTCTCAACAACATAAACCCCACAATACGCATCTCTGTGTCAGTCATCATACATTCTCAACATACCTCATGTCACAACTATACATACACATCCCAATCCACCACACACCTATTCCATCTATTCAAATCGCTCTATACACATAAGTATCATATCAATCCCAGTCTCCAAACATCCTCCACACCCCCCCCTTGTCGTAATCTGTATACGTACCAATACATTCATTCGACATAAACTCAAAAACTTGCACTCTAAACACCTCTTCCACTCGTGATACTACTAGTCATATCTAACCATGAACAATACAACAACTCACCAATCCAGCACTCACCAAAATTGAACACCAAACAAATCAAAACTCGTCCACCCTAAATCCTACCTAACAAGTAATACCTAACCCCATCCTTATACTACACTTCTAAGACAACACAACTGTCCCAATTTATATCTATACCATCATCATATAAACCACAAATATTGTAACATACATATACTGTCATAACCACTAGATACCTAGCATGCAAATTAAAATACTATCTAATATCTATTCTACACATATAATCAGATACTGTCCTCCACTAAACAATATCAACAACCATATCCAAATTACACACATTCAATCACTCTACTATCTTTCAGGATCCATGTCTTAAACTCATAAGTCATGTCACAAACATCCCACAACTCCAAACAAACCGTCACATACACTGCATCTACACCGCTATAACAATACCCCCTAAAAATAAAATAACAAAGACGCCATTACCAACCCACGCAACCATCACCGCCCCAATCTCAATCATCCTCACCTCCTCACATACCCTTATAATCCACTTCGTGTCCCCCTCTGATGCACCCTCAACATGATAACTTCCCCATACAACCCATCAAACTACCAGACATACACCACGCCAATTATCTTGTCAATCTACCTATACTATCCAATATAACTCTACCTCACCTCTTGCTTCTCACATCTCTGTATCTCCTACAACCTTCCACCAACTACATTCACTCACACCACTGAATCCATCCCACTCTCCTTCAACTCCCTCTATACCTAATTACCTAATGTCACTCCACCACGAATCACTCTAAACCAAGTAATAAAAAAAAGATCACTAGAGACATCTCCACATCCCCATAACACTACTGTCTTAATCACGACACCATACCCACTATACACAACCCTAAAAGAGATCGATTTACACCCTGACTCTCACCATCCAACACATAACACAATCAAACTCATCTACCCCTCTGTCCCACCACCTATCCACACACAAACTACACTAATAACAATTCCACTCGCGTTGACAATCTGCCACCCCCAAAAAAAAAATTAAAACACACAACAAAAAACAAACTATAAAACCCATTTTACCCAGTCCCTCCATCCACTCAAACTATTTAAATCAATCATAATACTACACATTCCCACCTGTCTCGTCTCAAGTTGTTCATATATTCGTCTTACACCAACCTCCACCTCACCCCTCATATCCGATTCCCACTAACCTGCCCCCCCCCTTTATTCAATATCCGGTATATCCCAATTCTCTCTTCCCCTAACTATATAACCTCTCTCTTATTCTCTCTCCTTACTAATCTATCTCTGCATTACCAATATAATATTTCGTAGTATCAAAAAATCAAAAAACCAAATAAATACACCGACTCTCTCCTCTTCTCCAGTCCATCCCAAAAACAACTACAAAACCAATAAACCAAGCTATACTCCACTCTCCATATGTCCATACATCATTACCCTACGTACGTCACAGACTACACTAATACCCATCAATATATCTAAATACCCCATAATCCCCTAGACACCACACCTTATCTAGTCAAAACTCATTAGAGAGATATATAGAAACTAATCATTACACTCCTATATGTAATAACTCCACACTAACAGACAAACTACAACCCCATGTCAAGTCTATACTCTCCTCAACATGTACCTTCATCATCCAATTGACCAAGCTTTAACTACTATTATCTATCACTCATCCTCTGTACTTTACTGCATCCCCCCCCTCCTTTTTCCCCCTACACCCCCTCATAGTTGTCCCTGTAACCAAATTTTACTATGCATTTCGTACCTCCTTACTCAAGCTCCAATATCCACCATTCCTCCATACTGCGTGTGAATTACAACCAATCAAAGCACTTCACCTCACACCATCCACTCTTACATCTACCTAATTCTATAATTCAGAGACTCACCTTCGAACTTCATTACCACCTATCCGACACGAGATACATCACTGTCTTAATACCCTTGATCCACCCCAACAATCTATATTACACTAAGCGCCCTCCATCAATCACCTACTGCCTCTCCTTATGACACCCTAACAAATGATCTACGCGAAAATACCACCATCATTACCTAACTCATAATGCCGATCTGATAGAGACCTAAATGTTATTCCAACCAACAATCTATACACAACTAACTTATATATTCTCTATAGAGACAAAGACATAGCCCTCCCGACAACTCTTAATAGTAACAACATTCTTCGACTCACTAATATTCCCATGACTTATGTATAATCCAACGTCACTGCTCCTAGTTCCCCTTTATGTGCAATTGCCCCTCTTCAACAGATCAAATGCTTATCTCAAGCGCACTCTACACTCAATCTCACTTACACAACCATATGTCCCACTTTGTAGTCAAACAATTATACTTCATATACACATATTCGTTACGCGAACCCCACCACAAATATCTTACTCCAGTAGATGAGATGATATGTCTGTATTCTTCGTCACAATGTCCAACTCCAGGTCCGAATCGTAGAATGACTGTTTATGTCACTCTCTCGCAGGAGTACGCACAATGGATATTGTCTGTTCCGTATACTCGATCTTAGTGAATTTGTGTGCACTCACTCGCTGATGACCAAAATGTACGTTATTGCTATATTAGTTATGTATGCTGTGTCAAACACCGTACTTTTGCCACGGCATGTGTCAACGTTAATGTTGCGTCTCCTTAATATCGGTGCTCATATGGCGATCCTACTTCTTCCATCGTCCGCTGCCTGCCATGCAAAGTGCGCATTAGCTGCTCTGTATCGCAGTATTGAAACATGATTGAAAATCGGATGAGATAACGTCCGTCACTAGAGCAATTTTGTGTACCAGCAATATAGAGAAAGTGCTGTATCCTGTGTGAATAATGCTTATCAGACATAACTACGCTCCATAGTGTTCATGTTAGAGTCTTGATAACCTATCTAGTGATTATCAAAGCGAATATCTTGATGAATTCGCCTGGTTACTTGTGGGTTATTCACCCCACGTTTTCAAAGGTCTAAAATCCGTAAAACTGAATCAACTGTCGCAAAACTTCAGTTACACGTAATGTGAATATGTTCTACCCACATACAAAAATTATGCAGATTCGACTAAGTACTTTTTGAATTAGCGGGACGAGACGTGAAGTGTAGCGCTGTCAACAGCTTGATCTGACTTTGTCTGTTCGACGCATTACTGTTACTAGTGTGTGCTATTGTTTCTCTTTCCGTCTCCGTCTCATCCCTTACTTATTTGAATCTTACCACGACCACAACCCCACCCCCAATTCTTAAATTATCTAAGCACACCAATGGAAAAGGATGTGGTCCGGATCTTACTCACTTTTACTTCACGTTGTCGCGACATGGACTTTGTTACCTAGTGCAATCTACTAGATGACTGAGGTCCGGCGCGTTTAGATTCAAGCTGCTGGCCCTCGCTACACTCCCCTTACGTCCTCGTCTCTAATTCACATAAGTGCATTTATGTAGCTGAGATATCGCAGACTCTCATTGCTGCCCCAAACCCCAAACGTGAGCCTTCTCCCCTTGTAATTTTTCTTTTTCAGCTTGTCTCCATTGCCTCAAAATTCGCACGTTGAGCACTGTGTGCAGCAAAACTCAGTCACTGCGCGATATATACAGTAGTCTATCGCGTATGTATGTTACTGAGTGTGTGGGGTCAGGCATATTGGATCATGAGATATGTCATATTTCTACGGAGATGTAGGTTTCAATAGTCTTGATATACCAGTGTCCGGAATGTGCGAGCTCGCACCACGCTATCACAGCTACCAGAATTCGGCCTGCAGAATTGAAAGCCTTAAGGAACTAATAAAGACTATACTGTCGATAAGGAAGAGCGCATAAAAGAATGCGAAATGGCTGGTGGCATTCAGTGAATATTACGATATAGTAAAGTCGTCACTTTCGAACTTTTGCCTCTATAAGCTATAGTCAGTAAGCATGTCTCGTAGCGACGAGTAACGAGTCTGTTACAGATTGGTAAGGCCTATAGATTTCGTTTGTACTAATCATTTACTCCCCGGAGATGTATTGAGTGTGACTCTGATAAGTGAGTGTTACGATGATGCAATCAGACATGTATATAGACAGCCATGAGTTGGCCTTAGGCTCTAATCTGAATTGAGTGTGAACATCTCTAATTGTGAACGTCAGAATTTATATTTCTAGTGGTAAAAATGGTAGCTACTCTGTAGACATTTCGCTATTGGGTTATGTGTTACAGGCAAGTGATATGCGTGACGTATCTACTAATTTTATAACCTGTGTTACTCATTGAACAGATTAGGTACGCTTCAGTGGACCAGCATGCTAATCATGAAGAACCATACGAAAGTTTTGCAATTATCGTTTTGCGCTACCAAACTCTATTGGAAACGTGAAGGAAGTTTGCTTCGTAGACATGAAGTCGAATTCGCTACAGACTATTCATCTAAACGTTTACTCGTGTACACGTCAGGAACTGTTTCACATCCTCCATACAGGTCAAGACTACAGTAGTTGTCCAAACGGCAGCGTAGCGTCGCCTGAGTGCAGGAGAATACGCTTGCGACATCTCGCCCAAGATCCGCCTCGCTTAGTATGTTCATAGGTATTTTGTAAGTCTGACGTAGTCGACTGTTACCATTAGTACATCCTTATGTCGCAGACTGGATCTGCTCGTAGGTCTTGGATATAAGTCGAGTGGGAATCATCAAGACGAGCTGAGGGGCTGATAAAACAAACATTGAAATCGCATTGTGCCTGAAGCGTGCTTGACTGTCAGCTATGTGCACAAGTAACGGTGATTCTTTGACTCATCGTCTGAGCTAAAGGATTGAAGTTAACAAAGTCATTTCCGACACTCCTGACGTGATGAAGACCAAGCCATATCCCATAATACATTTTCAATTAATAAAGAGTGGCAAGGTAGTGGTCGTGCTGTCGAGATTCTATAATAAGTGCTTCTGAATGGATGGAAGAGAGTCCTTAAACGTAGGTTGTGGTGTAACGAACATTGATACGCGATGTCACAACAACGCGTGTCATGATATCATAGTTAGGACGTTGCTGGTAATCAATATGACGAGTAACGTTCAATTCCTTATTTGACTATTGCATAGGGCCTTGACTATTCTTTGGCTGAAGCATCCTGTCCTACGTAGATACCATGCTCATCCAGTACTTTCGCTACGTGTCGGGAAAAATTGTACAAACTCTTGTCGCCCTACATATGCTGGAACGCTCTATATAAGCCCGCAGTGAGCTTTACCAAGGTGCGTCCCCGCAGCCTAGTCAAGATCGTTGGAGTCACGACTAATGAAGATAATCTGTCTGAGAGCCCTCGTTTTTAGGTGGCAAGCCCTTAAAATTATTCAGCTGTTTACGCTGTACTCTGTTGAGGATTGTGTGGCATGATTGTGATACAGGTTATTGGCAGTGCTAGAGCGGGAACTTTAAAGTTCGAATACCATCGAGTGATACGTCAATTGATGTGACTGGGGGGAGTTTATAGCCATCTAAGTATACACGATTAGAGAAGTTGACAATACAGCTATGATACGGTTTACTAAGTTAAACGTATCGGTAGGGGATATGGTTGAAGTCTGGAATGAATCCAAGTTGTCTTGGTGCGATTCTCCCACACCTGTAGTAGTATTCTAGTAACATTTCATTCTCTATCGGAGTGGCTACGTCTGCATCTACGGCATACTATAGTACGAAAGTTCAATCGCTCCGATACTCTATGTCCGTGACGCTATAATGCTTACTTTAGTCAGGCCATATGAGCGGAACTAGCAAGTTAGAATTGCTAACTGGTGAATGAGTGTGCTACTTATCGTTGACGTGGCGAGCAATCAGGCCCCAAGTGTGTGTTGTGTGTGTTATTTGTGTTGCAGGGTCTCGATATCAATCATAAAGGTAAATCAGTGATTCCCTTGACGACCGTCTTGCACTGTACTCTTGAGCGAACCTGTCTGCTGATACAAAGAGTACAGTCAGTTCGACTACCAACGCTCATGGATAAGGTACTCGTCGCGGTCCGGAGGAATATCGCCGATCATTTGTGATTCGTTGGCGTCGCAAGGTAGAAATATTATCTCTACGCTATTCATTCAAGTCAGTAACTCGAATGGATCATGAAATATCCTCGTGCGAATCTGCAAACCGGCTGTGGAAAGCGTCTGTATCTAGAACTTGTACTCTTGAGTATGTCGTCCAGCAAGTCGTCATTTGATAATAATTGTCCATATGAATCCTCGGATCATGCGTTACCCGGTCGTTACCGTTTAATAGAGGACATGAAGACGTTCTTACTGATCGATGTCATTCTCCGAGTCAGAACTTTGACGTCCCGCCGTATACTGCGAAGGCCATACTGGCTCAATCGATCTATGAACCCTATCAGTGTGCTCGTCACTGTCTCACTATATTCGGTGTAGACCCATCAGTCAGTCGGCCACACAAGCGATCTCGCATGTACGTCGGCTCCCTCACGTCCCGCGGATTAAACGCCCGGTTTTTCACGCATTGTTAAAAGTGGCCAAAAAGGCTGAGATTCCAAAGAGAACTTGATACTTTTTGTTGTATCACCCTGCCACCATTCGCTTCACCTAGATTTCATCGCTCGATTGCCCTCAACTTGTGTCTTAACTGAGATTGTCATCTTATTTCGTTGAGAGATATGGAATGAAGGACAGTGATCGACGAGAATAAATGTTCTGATACTACAGTTAAATTTAGACATATGCACGCATAAGCTGTATAATCCTTTGATATGAATGGGTTATCTCCCCCCCCAAGGCTTTTTTAAATTGTCTAGCATCCTGCCCAACCTAAACTATCGCCGTTCACCTAATGCCGCCACCAACTTAAGGTCCCCGTAATTACTGCATATGTCTACCACATATAAAATTTCACCGCAGATCGGACGAGTATTTTTGCATTAGAGACGTTGACGTGTAGTGTAGCGATGTCAGCTGCTTGATTTGACTTTGTCTGTTCGAGCTTATTGATCACTCGTGTGTGGCATTTGTTCTCTCCCTTCTTTGTTCATCACTGTATTGACATCTTCCCACGCACTAACCTTGCCACACCTCTATTAGTTGAAAATGTTAGTTGTAAGGGGATATGGCTTGGTCATCATCACTTCAGGAGTTGTCGGGAAATGACTTCTGTTAACTTCAAGTGCTTTTATGCTCAGACGATGAGGTCAGAAGAAAACAGATCAAGCTGCAGCAACCGCTTCAATTTCAAGTTATCGCTCCTTATTCAGAACGTGTCAATTTGGACAAGTTTTGGATGTCGATAGAAACTATCCTCACTCAGTTGCACTAAAAAGTTTTGTAACGCTGCTTCCATTTCTACGGGATTTTACACAAATTTGAAACGTGGGGTAACATATAAGTACCTAATCTTTGTAATGGAATATAGGGCATTATTCCTTCTACGTTCGTGTCTTTTTACCGATATCAAAACTTACAATTAACAACAGATGAACTGCTTCGGGACCATAAATGATTAACAAAACGGAATCCTACCTGTATGAGCCTCATGTTAGCTTTAAGGGGGAACATGCGACTTTATTGTTTTCGATGTATCGATATTTATCAGTAAGGCGAAATTGGTTACTTGTGGGTATCTCCACCCCCCTTTTCAAATTTGTTACTATCCGTAGAAATGAATCAATCATACAAAACTTCAGAGACACGTATTTGAGTTATATTTTCGTACCGCTACATGGCGCAGAAGTTTATGCAAATCTGAAAAGTACTTTTTGAAAATTAGAGACGATGAGCGTAATCGTGGAGTGTTAGAGCGATGTCTCAGTCAGCTTGATCTAACTTCTGCCTGACCTCATCATCTGAGTAGATTGCACTATAGGTCAACAAAGTTCATGTCGCGACAACGTTGCGAGTAGATAGTGATTATTGATCGGACCCACATCCTTTCCATTGGTATTGTGCTTATATAATTTCTAAGAAATGTGTGGTGGGGTTGATGCGTCGTGGTAAGATTTCAAATAGTAATGGATGAGCGGAGGACGGGAAAAGAGAACGAATGCGCTACACACTAGTAACGAGTAATGCGTCGAACAGACAAAGTCAGATCAAGCTGGTTGACATCGCTTACACTTGTCACGTTCATCGTCTCTAATTCGCAACAAAAAGTTACTTGTCGAATCTGCATATTTTTTGTATCGTGGGTAGAAAAATATTCCAAAAACGTGTATCTGAAGTTTTGGCAGACAGTTGATTCATTTTTAATCGGATTTTAGACATTTGATAAAAAACGTGGGGTGAATTAACCCACAAGTACCGGCGAATTCATCCAAAGTTCGCTTGACTAATTGATATTATCAATACTAAATCTATGGGCTGTTACTTTTCATTGTCTTGCTTTTCTAATTTTGCTGTGGACAAGAATTTTCTAGTCGGTTTTTCTCATCCCGGATTGTTTCAATTCATGGTTTCAATACTCGACAGCGTCTAACCCTTTTGATGCAGAACGCGGAATAATGATGTCTCCGATATGGACCGATTTTTAAAGCGGTCATGTGTTTCAAGTGCTGCTAAGTGCGCTAAAATTGCATTAAATTTTGTTACGGGTGTCACACAGCTCAAAATGGTTGGCAGAAAGATTCATGGCTTGGGCCTCGAGTAGGGTAAAAACTTTCCTAATTCGGACATTTTGACTACACCCTATCTAAAGCATTTTACATCGTCACTTGCCTAATTGAACACTCCACTTTCCTAAAATTATGGGACACTAGATTGCCTAAATATGGACACTTGATTTTGTTGGTCTATCAAGCAGTAGTAAGACACGAAAATTAAGTCCAAAAAAAAGTTCTTCAGATCACCATCTGATAATTATGAATTGAGGGAAAGTAAAAAAGGTAGTATCCAAATTCGTATGTACGTGTAGCATGCGGATGTTAGTCAAACTGCTCAGGGAGGCAATGAAATTCAGTCAAGCTAGTTTCGTCAGGAAGTCACATACAACGTTTCTAACACGAATGTCCTTACAAAAGAATGTCCCGATTTTAGTACTTTTTTCCCACCGCATTTTGCATTGCTCCCACCTCTGACACTCCTATGCAGACTGGTAGCCAGTCATCTTCGCTTTCGCATCATTGTGAGTATGAGGAATCAGACATTGAGGACATGTACCGCTTTCATCCGTCTTTGAAACGCTTGAGATGTTGATGGTTGTTTCATTGACATTAGCATTGAAACGGTTAGGCTAGTGAGTAATAGCAGGCTCTCTCAGATCGCTTGAAGGCATGTCTTGAGCTGCTATTCCGACTTGACTGGTATTGCAGTGGCGAACGCCACAGCCGTTCTGGTTTTCGGCGAGAGGCCAAGGCCAGAGGCCAAAATAGATTCGTGGCTAGGGCCGCATACAATGTATTGCCCAAGAGTCATTCCAAACAATCGCTGAAAGAGGTACATTTTTGGGGTCTTCTACCCGATATAATGGAGCGAACAGTAAGTCACTCAAGAGGCCTGTATTATTGTGGCTACCTAATCACTATGCCGAAACGGTAGTAGCACAAATTGTACTGATGCTTGAGCCAATTATGCCAATCCGTGCTTATGTTCTGATGACATGAGGCAGATTCTCTACTTCTATAAGCGCGGCGTCCTATAATTTCACTATCCCGCGCAATCCTCACCATCATTTACAATATGATAAATACTCGCGAGATAAGCCATAACTCGGTATTATGTATAGGTTTCCATATTTAGAGGATATTTTTTTTCATTGAGGCAATTATTCATTAAACCATTTGAAGAAAAACAAAAAAAAAAAGTTACAATAAATTCTTTTTAGAATAGCGTATCTTGTGGAAAGAAAAAGTCATGAAAACTCTGTAAAACTAATCGCTCCAGGATAAACGGGGGAACAAAAAACAAAATCACAAAGTTGCGTTGTGGGTAAGAAACAGCAGGATTATATCGTTACGCAAATCAGATTAAAACACAGATTGTGTGTACGTCGTATTAAATCTCAATAACCCTAAAAAAACAAAAATGACTAGACCGAATTGGGAGAAAACTAATTACCCCCAAATAAATTGTATACCGTGATTGTGGGGAGGACAGATAACATTGAGGTGCGCATCCGCTCTGTTTCATGAAATATCTTTTGCCTTGAGAATGAAGGATGTCTAAATACACTCATGGCAATTTAATACTCATGACACGTTTCATGCTCATTTTATAATGATCAGTTTTCTGGGGAACTCAACGAGTTTGTTTAAGATATGATACACTAAGATGGTGCATGAATTCAGAGGGATGCTGAGGAGACATTGAAGGAAATACAAAGAAGGTATAGAAATATCTCGTTTAGCCACTGGCCACGCAAGCAATCAATAATTGCGTTCAACTCTACGTGTAAATGTCTTTGTAAAAAGAAAAGGATACTTGTATAAAAAAAAATTAATTGTAAGCATAATGCGACAGTTTGGGATATAGTGACGCACGAAATTGGTCAACAACAAGGTCAAGATCGATCATTTTCGCTCCTACGATTTGTGAGCTCGCAATAATTGAGAGATGTCGGACAACCTTTCCAGTTGACTGGTTGCTCCGGACCGGAGGTAAGACTGGTACCAATCTCAATTTGCTGACAGCTCCGCGTCGGCTTCTGGCAGACGTGAGGGGTAGGAGGCTGCAATTTTGAGCAAACTCATTGTCGTCGAAGAATCGCATCATCGCGGTGCCGTACCTATCAACACTAAAGTCAGCGTCCTCCAAGATTGTCATGGAAACTGAATTTTTGAAATCTCTTTTTTGCGAGGTATGATGCTTATCTTTAGTTTGAAGAGACAACTTGATTTTCAGAAGCTCCAAGTTTGATTCGTAATGGCTTCGCTAAAAGGATGATAGATAACGAGTCTCCAAAGTCGCTCAGGGAAATTATGTCACTGACTGGGACACAGGGCTTTTTTTATCCCAATTGAGGACATTCATATTGTCAGGAGAAAATCGGCTATTTTCAATTCGCAGCAAATGGCGCGGTATGTCAATGATTGGGAAGTCAAATTGTGTATCGCATGATTTGTGGCATTCGTGGGTTTGAGTCTGAGCCGAAATTCGTTGCACATGCTCATTGTCCTTTGGGTGACTGGATTTACTCGGTCACGACCATGTTTTCTCAGGCTTTTCTGGGCATTGGCCTTTTCCGCTTTCGCCAGGGAACACGCGGCGGTGTTGAGCCCGACTATCTCGTTCTTGGAAACATTAGTTTCAATTTGCAGCTTCAATGGAAAGAATCGCACTGTTCCTCACTGGCGTCATTTCTGTTAGATTCGATTCAAGAAACTTTGATGAGAAATCAAAAGCCGCATCCATTGATATCGAGCGGACTTTGCAGGCTGTGTCTGGATACTTTCGACAAATGGACCAACAACTGGCGAAAAACCATCGCAAGCAAAAATACAACATTTGGAAATCGATCAGCGCAAGAATCGCTTGTCGCTATCACAAGCTCCGTGTCACTGTGTGATCTCGTTTGAGATATTTTCCAGAAGGTTTGATTCAGAACACGAAAAACGTTGGTACGACAGCATTGCGAAGCTAGCAACCTGTGATGAGCCCATCTTGTATCAGAAAGAGACTTCAAACTCGATCGGTCTTTCGAGTGGAAATACATCACCTCTTGAATGATCAAGCCACGCAGGAATGCACATAGAAGATCCGCACTGATCAAGTTGTGAGGGGTATGCGACGTAATGTTGCGAATAAAATGGCGGCTGGCTTCACGGACAGCTTTGCAACAATCCACCACTACAAAGATTCAAGCGATTTGCGCCATAACAATGAATTGTATATTGGCCATTTTGACCACTTCACGGAATTCTGGCATGGACACGCATTGGATATCGGACCGCTCTTTACGCGGCAGGCGCCATCATAGGATTGAGCGATACAATTTTGAATTGGCAATCCAAATTCGGGAAATCTTTTCCAGAATGTTAATGTTTGTTGAGAGATTGAATGCAGGTATAAGTGAAGTCGCGCTCTTCACAAATCCAATGAATTCTTCATGACATTCGCCTTCGATAAAATGTTATCTCACGCAAGATCGACAGTTGCTCTTTTTTTGAGAGGATCCTTCGATTCGTTCACAAATTAAGTGCTGAAAAATTTTTATTGCTTTTTCATAGTTACTTCATCTCTGATCTGATCAGAAATAATTTCTGTCTCATAATTGGTGAAATTATTGCATTTTGGATGCTTGAATGTGTGTATGTTTGGCATTTCCGGCACCATTCCATCCTATCTGCTTCTATGACAGGATCGTGTTTGTTCTGCGACAATGTCTCTAAAATTTCAATGGAAATTTCCCTTAGTTATGGGAGACTCGTCAGTTTCGAGCATGTCCTCTTTTGAGAAATATTTTTGTAAGCAGGTCAAACGCAGCAGATTTTGCAACTGAGTCTTCAAAATAAATGACCTGGTTTCGGTTTAATCTGTGTGACGTGGAGCTGCATCAAGGAAGAGTTGGTGACCGATTTTATTTTTCCGTTTGTCATGGCCTTGTAATTTTCGAGATACATTGTCCACCGTGATTTTTAGATGGCAAATCAGAGCTTGCGTGCTGTTAACAGGCGCATTTGTCTTGTGGATTTTGACCACGTAGCCCGATTCCACGCCGAAACCCATCCGAAACAAATGTTTCATTTTGCACGCCAGCAACGTGTAAATGTTCGACAATACGAAAACAGAAGGACCGCTGTCATGCAGACTCAGAATACTCAGCGCACGAATGTCTCTTTTAAACCACGCTGAATGAGTGAAATGGCAGGATGTCTGGTTGCCCATGTGACGCAATGGATATTGCTGAAAATGAATAGGTTTGTTTAGGTTTGTTTCAGGATGGCAATCGAGACAAGTCTTTTGGACCTACATGTTTCCTTAGGTGAAATAGGTTTTTGGTAGGCCTGTCACCTTTTGACCTAAGAATTTCATTGTCATTGGCACAATCTTCAGCTGTGTCTGGAGTCTGAATCGTTAATCACTGTGTCACTTTCTGATAGAAGTTGGGTGACGTTGTGTTGCGTGTGTCCACGATTCACATCACAGGTATGTTGTTACGCTTCTTTGTCACCGGTTCTTTTTTTATCATCGCTTGTTGTTGCGGGAGGCGCGCGTTGGTAGATTGACGCAACCACGACGAAAGCATTCTCTAAAAAAAAAAAGAATGAAGTTTTCCCTATCGCCGTCACCGATATGTAAGATATAAATAAGTAAATTACTGACCACAGTAAGAATGTTAAAAAAGTAATGGATATACATCCGGCAGCTTATACAGTAAACAATAGGGGCACAGTGGGACATGGACTATGTGGCTGCGCTTGCTTACTGGTCTGTATTGATTCATTGATTGGTTTGATTGTACATAAGGAAATATACATGCTTATAAGATATGTATAACACTCTTCAATAATACTAGGGCTCGCTAGGACGTTTCGTATTCGCAATTTTTGCACGCGTTCATAACCTGTTATTATATTACGGGCCTTTATGGGGGTGCTTTCAGATATTAAAGCAAAAGCTTGTCTCTAAGAAAAATATTACTTTTAGTACGAAAAAAAAACTGTTTGCGTCAATAAGATAAACTAGAATTTTCTGAAGCATCCCTTAGATATGTAAGGTGAGTTGTTTATGCTCGTACGAACCCCCACCCTTATCCCCCCAGCCAGCACAGGCTAACGCATATCATTGCAGAGGTTACTGATGGAATAATAAAGATAACAAGTATAATGAGTATAAAATGAATATAACAATGAGGTCTAAATGCAACAGTAAATGACTAGGAATTAGTAACATGTCTTTTGAAAGTCATACTGAGTTGGAATGCATGATTCTCCAGAAACCACATATGCGATCGCAAAATAAACTCCGTGAGCGATCTTGGCGTGCGAGTGCGGTTTCAGTAATACTCGTTAACGCGGATTATAAGCATCGGCCAGTAGTAAGTAAACAACTCGCCCACTTCTGGATAGCGCAAGATGGCGCCGCATCGAGAAAATGTTTCGCTGACGTCCCCCCCCCCCTCGAAACGGACAGAGTTGTGAGACTCGGGTGAGTTGGTCGGCCGCCTGGTGGACTGTCGGGCGACCGTCTAGGTTGACGTGGCGCGACCGTTCTAGGTTGTTTGATGATTGATGAAAACGGTGGCCAGATTCGGACTGTTTTCAGCGGTCAAATTCTGGCATTCTGTGGTGTGATTTGCAAGCTCAAATCGGCGAGAAAACATGTTTCTTCAAAAAATTTTTTGGCAGACAAGAGTTAGAATTTGGGACGTTTTGCGTTTTTGTGTTAGGGTCCAAACGAAGCCTCGGATCCGCGGAAAAAAACGGAGGCCAGATTCGGGATTCAGCGTGAAATTCTGCAATCTGTTATGGTGAATTTGAAAAGGGGGCAAAATAAAAAATCGGAGATAAAAAAATTTTCCCTTGCACGTGCCCCCCCCCCCTCTGGACAGCTTGCTTTCGATTCTTGGGATTCCAGGGGGAACGGATTTTGTCGAGTGATGGTGTCATTTGAAAGCTAAGAGTAGAGAAAATTCAGTGAAATCAACGAATCGGCTTGTTTGCTCAATCTGTCTTCGTTTAGAGTGTGATCGCGCGCGCCATTTAAGATTTTGGAGGATTGGCCGAAAAAAAAGTACGACAGAGTTAGAATTGTTTGCGATGGCTTTCCTTACTTGTAGAGCCCAAAAACGAAGTCTTCTGGATGGGGAAAAACGGAGGCAAGATTCGGATTCAGCGTGAAATTCTGCATCTGTTATAGGGTGTAATTTGGAAAGCAATCGGAACGATAAAAAATTTTTCGCTGAACGTCCCCCCCCTCTGGACAGCTTGCTTCGATTTTGGCTTCCAGTGGACGGATTTTGTCGTGCGATAGCTCGTTTGAAAGCTAAGAGTGAGACAAATTCAGTGTAAAACAAACTGACGGCTTGTCGGTCCTATCTGTTGTCTTCGTTTTAGGGGGTGTGAGACGCCATTTAAGCTTTTGGAGATTGTCGAAAAAAACCGGATCAGTAGTTAGAATTTGGGACGTTTTGGGCTGTAGCTTCAAAACGAAGCATCGGATTGGAAAAAAAACGGATTTCAGATTTGGGAGACTCAGCTGTGATCGTTATTGTCCAGAATGAGGATCATCGATCCAATGAGAATCAAGCATTTCTTTATATAATAGCGAGCCTTCCACAGTGGAGAATCTTCATTCCATCGTTTGAATCACAACGAGTGTACGGCAACGCAATCATTTTCTCTCTCCTGTAGTGTCCACTATTCTATTATCCAAAATAAAAATGGTAAGTCGCTAGCTTCCCTCCCTCTCCTCCGCTTGAACGTAAACTTAATACAATCTTTTTTCATTTTCAGGCATCTACTCCATCTGCTGCGCTAGGTAGGACAAAATGACGGGTCAAAACGTTACAAGGTTATCGCTGCCGATCAGATCATCTACAAACTGAGGCCAGTGGAACGAAACAACCAAGAGGGTACTTAATCACTACACCGCTACAGCGTAAATTTAAAACAAAGTCTTGCGTTATGACGATCATAGCCGTAGTTACTCCAAACGGGAATGCTCCTCTTCCACGGATGTCAAGATAATGCACAGAATCAGGTATGGGGACTACATA
>CAJQUW010012544.1:0-248476 GCA_907163375.1 Prostheceraeus crozeri | reverse complement strand
TATAGATAATATATCTATTATCTATATAGATAATATGTAATAGATAATGGATGATTTTGATGTTATTATAAAACTTATTAATCGAAGGCCGCTAGAA
The DNA here is from genome assembly GCA_907163375.1 of Prostheceraeus crozeri. NCBI lineage: Eukaryota > Metazoa > Platyhelminthes > Polycladida > Euryleptidae > Prostheceraeus > Prostheceraeus crozeri. Next base: position 248,379 of record CAJQUW010012544.1, on the reverse strand, counting down.
TAAAAAAATGGAAGATTTTATTTATCTCATGGAAAATTGACAAAAGCAAATGGTAGCCTATTTGAATGCACATGTACTGAATAGCCTAATTTTGCAAGCCTATTCCTATTATGCGTTGCATCAAACGCAGTTATCTACAAAATATTATATTTTATCGCAGCTATCTGCATTTGAAGTGGAAAGTCAATAGGCTATATCGACAAGATTGCTATTTTGATGCCCTTTTAAATGGCATGATTTTTGGACCTTGATATATTTTGGAATAGTGAATTTGTTTTCCACGACTCGTTTTAACGCCATTTGTTAACGGAGTTATGATAGAATTTATCAAACAATGAGAAAGGTTGCTAGTAAAAAAAAGAGGGGAATATCTAGTGATATGTTTTGTGGTGAAGGAATGCAGTGTTTTTGGTTGATCACACTCAACGTCAATAATGACGGATAGCAAAAAGGGGAAGAGTTCTGTTTAATCTTCCACATAAGAAGCGCTCTTGCTCAACGTCGATAGTGACTTGGTACAGTCGTTTGTTATTGTTGGTTTATATCACTACAAAAGATTATTATGTTGGGACGTCGACATGTTTGCGCGTAGTTCAAAAACGTTCTTTTATGCAAGCATCATCCACGGTTAGAGAACTATAGCTGCACCTGGTAGAATGACCGACTATCAAAGCTGGGATCGTTCAACACAAATTGGATTCTCTCAATGGAGCGTCCACTAACAGACATTGCCGCAGCAAAAGCCAAGTGAGCGATGATTGCAAGTCCATTAGAAAACTCTTTCAAGCACCTGAAGGCGAAAATCCGGAGATGTCTTTTTCTAATTCTATTATGCCTAGTCACGCTGTCAACCTATATCGTTGCAAAGTAGGTAAATCTGTGTACTATGATATCTAGGTAATTATGGTGCTATATAACGACTTGATTGTGGAAATTATTAACCTGTATACATAGAAAGCTACACAATAGCATGCATTATAATAAATCTATTTGATGATTATAGATATCTAGACCTTGATATAGACATAGAAAATTGCGATATAGAGATATGCACAAGATCATCTATCATGGAATGCAGTATGCAAGGTTAATCAAAGCAATCTAATCAAAGGGAAATGTGTAGAAATAGTAAAGAATCAGCTATAAAATAAGAAAATAGAAATTAGAAAAAAATCTCGGCTCTTAATTCCTGCGAAAGTCAGTGGAAATATTTTGCGTAATTAACAACAACTTTCATCAAAGAGTGAGCGCGACGAATGTGCAGTGCTTCCACCAGCATACTCTCAACATGTTCTAAGATAATCAACATAATTTCTGATGAAATGTTGCTTATTTTGTAGACTCTGACTGTTTGAACAGACAATGTTGTGGAGCATCACGACCATTCACGTTGCATATAGAGGACAACATGGGACAGGAGGTGATTCAGTTGGAGAGACCTTATAAAATCAATTGCTGTGGACAGTGTTGTTCATGTTCCGAATGCTGTCAAGACGAAGTGACGGTACAAGCTCCTCCTGGAGAAGTTGTTGGATACGTGAAGCAATTATATGAAGGTTGCGAAATCAATTATACTCTTCAAGACGCTAATCGACAAACTATTTTACGGATAAAGGGTCCAAGCTATTTCCATTGCCATTGTCCGGGAGATGATTGTTATCCCATGCAAGTAAGTGATATCATAAATTCATTTCCAGGCCTAGTTTTAGAAGTGAATCATGTCATCCAAACATTCGCGAGTTCTACAGGGTGCGGCATTAAATGTGACTAAATTTTTATGTAGCATTACTACGAAGATGGATTGCTTTGTCTGCGCTGTTTGGTCTAGAGATGACATTCTTTAATACTGATTGTCACGCCAAGAACTAGTCCCGAGGGGCAGAAAGATCAATTTTCCATTGAACGTAATGCAAAGTCAAGTCTGAATTCTGAGGAACATGATCATTGACAACAACAGATTGAACGTACACAGTCAGTAAATTTAGATCGTGAGGACTCGAACGAAGTAAACAATATTTCCATTTGACGAATTTATCACGGCGAAACATTGAGTCAAAGATAGGTAGTGTTCACTTGGCAGATGTTCAGTCGACAGCTCGTGTGTTCCCTAATACAACTTTCCTTGCGCACTGCGTGCGCTTGGCCAATCACGTAAGCTAAAAGGAGACGACTCTTCCTACATCTCTCTACCATTGTATGCAATTACTGAGATAGAATCGCGTCACCTCTAGAGTAACCGCGACAGACGAATCCATCTCTGCTAGCATACTTTCTAATTGTCCAACAAAAATTAACAAATGATACTGTTGTTGTTGTTGTTGTTGCTTTACCCGACTCTGTCCAGCGGATAAGAGGCTTTGTATCAAGACAATACGAGGCGACACACCCAACAAGCAAAATAATGCCGACTGCTGGCGAGGAGATGCCCATTCTGATACCATCGGGGTGCTACCATACCCACGACAAAGCTATTCACACAGGGTGAACAGCATTGACCGGGGGAGGAAGCAACCTCAGTGGTCCCACCCCACACCTTACCTCCGAAGAGAGGCCGCGGCCATCGCTGAGGGACTTTGGACAAGGCATAGCCAGATATGCTACAGGGGAGGGAGCTCAAATAGCTTTGCTGCATATCCCATCAGCCAAGATTCGGCTGTCAGGATCCCCACAACATCAACTTAGTATAGCCACTGAGAAGAGGCAATAAGAATATGATATCAAACTGCCAACACCAGAGCTGCAGTGGGAAAAGGTCCATGTTAGTTGCCTCTTGCGACACGCAGGGGAACGTCGGTCCTATTCTATTCAGCCCGGAACCAGCACGGGCGGACAAATAAGGTTTCGTTTTGAAGCCAATACATATCTATATTGTACCATAATCAGCATTATAGTGATTGCATTTGAGGATGAGAGTAAAACATACACACAAATTATGAGACAGGAAGCTACAAAAATGAAACACGAAAATACGAAATTTCTGGTGTTCCGTTACAGGATGTGATTGCTGACGGCTGATCCAATCATCACCCAATTGATGCTGTGATCATCTGCAACAGAAAGATTTCGTCATGATGATCTGAAGTAGGCTAACTTTTCCACTCTCATTCGTTGTTCTTCTCATATAGTTTCTTGGATTTCGAGATCCTCTGCTTTTCATGTATATTATACTGTCATCCTCATGACCGGTGTCTCACTCTCCGATCGAGTTGATAGCGCTGAAGTAGCAGGCAGGTGCGGCCTCAAACAGCTGGAGGTCGTACTCAGAGAACGCAGGTTGAGGTGGTTCGGGCACGTGAAACGGAGGACAGAGGAAGAGCCGATTCATCGCGTGCTCAACGTGGCTGTCGAAGGTCCCAGGCCACGTGGCAGACCAAGAAGATCATGGCTGCAGACCATCCAGGAAGACATGAAGGAGCTGAGGCTGACAGTGGAAGACACACAGGACCGCGCCCGTTGGAGGAGTCTCATCACGTCCAACCCTCACCAAGGAGGAAAAGCAGACGTTAAAAGGAGAAAGTAAAAAGTAAAAAAAGTAAAAAGTATCCTCAAATGCAATCAATGCATTGTTGATCACAGTTTTGCAAAACGAGACCTTTGTTAATTTGTTGGATAAATAGAAAGCGGAATTGATGGACATACAGTTCATTTCATAATTAATCGCACTTGGAAAATTGATTATTATTCAAACTTTTCTTGTAGCAACAAATATAGTATGATAAACTGACGAGGAAATGTATTCTGTTGGTCTGCTGACACATAGTTAAGGGCCAATGACCTTCCCTGTTTACTTATTGATGCAAATAATGTTCATGATCTTTTTGCATGATAACTGCATCATTTGTAACTTGTCAATTGTCGCCTATCGATTATCGTGTCAATCAACCTATTTGTCTGGGAAGTTTGAATGAAAATGACGGCATAGCAAATGGCAATCGAATGTTGGGGGTGGCAGGACAGCCGTTGTTGCGTCAACAGAAAAAAGGCACAAGTTTCTAAATTATTGGCCGATGCATTTTACCGGTGTCCAACCGGTTCATGGAACCGGAGTAATTATGAATATAAGACGAATTTGTGAGATAAAATGAGTTGTTTTCTAAGTTTAGAAATATTCCCAATTTTCCCAACCAGAGACTTCTATCGCGTGTCCATAAGATCTGTAATAGCCATAGGGAATAATAAGAAAAATATAAAGATACGCGCATTACCACATAACCAAAACTGTATTTTTATGAAGTTGCACTGCAATTTCATGTTCCACATTTTCAACAAAACTTCATTTTGTCGGTCTTCTTAACATACTTCCAGGAATCGTTTTGCAAGTGAACTAAATCTCGCTTTCTGATTTTTTTACAGAATTTTCACCCCTAGCAGAGCTATGAATCATGAATGAAGCTAAGGGTTACTCAATGAAAAAGTAATAAATTGTATTATTTTAAATGAATAAAAGGAAAAACCAGATCGTTTAATCAGGTGAAGCTGTCCCCATCAGAAACCTGTTCGCACGCCTCTTGAAAGTATCAAGATTGTGTTGATCAGGGAAAGTGGTGGTTGGGGAAGCTGATTCCAAAGATATGCCGTGCGAACAAAAAAGCTTTTCGGGTGACTCACAGTATGTGCGCGTTCTAAGCTCACATGACAGCATCTGGAGAAGATCCTAGGTTTGGATACGCACTCATTTACTGCAGAGCTGCTTTTACCGAAATAGTGTCTGTAGGAGAGACTGAGTGAAGCAACATCCCGTCTGACGGAGAGCGGCTGCAACTGGTTAACGAGATTTTCACCCATAAGATTCTTGACACGTTTCTCAACCCGTTCAAGGATGCTAAGATGTGATTGTGGGGCGCCGGCTCAAGGATGACAACAATACTCCATCAGAGGACGAATAGTGGACTTGTAAATGTAACAGACAGTCTGTGGTGGAAGATAGCGGGTGGCACGATAGAGACTACCAATGCTTTGAGCTGCCTGCTTGCTGATGGATTGGATGTACGGTTTCCATGACAAGTCTTTCGTAACCGCCAATCCAAGGAAGGAAATGGCATATACCTGGTTACCTGAGTTAAGTCAGGACTCCTTGGAGCACATTCAACTGTTCCTCTACGACCGATCAAATGTTTCACTAAGCCAATCGATAACCTAGATGGCATGGTGAGGCGGAGCTCCATCTTGTTTATCTAGTTCAAGTAATAGCTGCTTTTGCAGTATTTCAATGTCATCGTGTACATAGTCTCATAAAAGAAGGATGGCCCAATCGAACGGGGTCCCATAAACAAGATCCATATTGTCACCTTTGGCTAACCTTGAGGATTGACGTGAATTCAGGGCCGTACATTTTGTTGGTTACATCGCTTCACTCACTCACTCCACGGTTTTCCGTCTTCTTTTCCTCGTGTTGCAAGGGTTGGACGTCCGCAAATGTCGATTTGGCTTGATGGCATTTCTCCACACCGTCCGATCCGAAGGGTCGACGGAGGATAGATTCCATTTTCGAAGATCTTCTTTGATGTTGTCAAGCCAACGTTTCTTTGGTCGGCCTCGTGGATTCTTTCCTGAGAGTTCGATGGTCTGAACTTTCTTAGGCCAGTCGGCTTCATCCATGCTTTGTACATGTTCATACCAACGTAGCCTTCTCCTGCGCACACTATCTTCAAGTCGATGAATACCAAGCCTAGACCTTAGCTCATCCATAGGAACTCGATCAGATAGGCGCTTGGAGCAGATCCACCGCACCATTGCGTTGTCATTACGGCACAATCGGTTTTGCTCCTCGATGTTGATTGGCCATGTCTCGGTTGCATACAACAGACCACTTCTCACACACATGGAGTAGACATGACCTCGGCTGCTGAAGGGGATGTCTCTGTTCGTAAGTATGGGAATGAGCTCACGAAAGTTCTTCCATGCCAGCTGAATTCTCAGTCCAGCAGCCTCACTGCAGCCACCTGATTGTCCTAACATATCACCCAGGTAACAAAATGCAGGCACAACTTCATAATCAGCATCACCAATACGAAGCTTGAAACATAAAAACTTCACCAAAGCGTAGAGGGGCAGTCAAGTTGAAGCGCTGTTGCTATCGTGTGACATACGCAAATCAATCACTTATGGACAGAACGTATAAGACATTGCACTTAACCGCGATCTGGTGTCATAATATTTGCATCAGTGATTTCACATGTCACGATGATCATGTTGAACACATTGAACATTTATAAATTGTAAGTATTCTAGAAGATACTTTCACTAATCATTTATTCATACAATACATTTCTTGGTTGCATAATAATGCGGTACATACTAAACACTTCACTGATTACTAACATTAAGATTACTGACATTTTCTTATTTATTCCCAGACTTTTCACTAGACTACATAACTATCGTCTTTCCTAGTTGGTAACCTGAGACAAATCGGCAATTTTAGGATGCCGTGTGGATCATCCATCACTATCAATCAATCCGGTTTATTATACTGGCATAAGTTCCCCGCTAGCGGGGGTTGGCCAGTCCTTTCACTGCTCTTCTTGTCCATTCATCTCTCCCCTTGATAACATTTCTCTTCTTCATATCCCCTTCGATCATGCTAATCCACTTCCCTCCTGATTGGCCTCTCCTGGAATTTCCTGCGATTGTGGTTGTCATTACTTTCTTCACCTTTTCGTTCTCCTTTCGACGCATGACATGTCCGCACCACCTCAGTCTCTTTTATCTCAGATATTCATCCAGGTCATTCACTTTCAGTCTGTTTGCTATCTCCTGGCTGTTCCTTCAGGGTCACACCGCATATCAATCTCAACATCCGTCTTTCTGTGGCTTTTAATCTCTGGAGAGATTCAGTCTTTAATACCAACGTCTCTGCTGCGTACGTCAGGGGACTACGAACGCACACCTTGTGCACCAGCCCCTTTCGTCTCATAGAAACACCTCTAGTGTACAAAACACACTCGCGCGATTACGGCTCTTTCGGCACCACCAGCATCGTTCAAATGATCTCCCAAGTTCGGAAACTCAATAACACATTCCAGCTCGCCATCCCCCAAACGAAACTTTTCATGCCTTCTCCACATGTCGTGCACTTGAAGTCCTGTAGTGCTCTTGTCAACACACCTCTTTTTTCCTGAACAAGGTCCATGTGCCCAGTAAGAAGTACATCGTTATAAATGACTGATGGGATGATTTTCATCATCGCATGAAAATTAACTACTATGTGTACTTTGAAATTATACAACGAATTTACAAATGAAGCTTTGTTTATACGAGTTTTGTGCAGTCGGTATAACTTTCGGATTTCCAGTTGCGATTGGATTTGAAAAAATCAAATATAGTGCACCTTCTTGTGCTATTGTACATTTAGTGGTGATTCAACGATGAATCAATGAAGATAATTTATATGATTGAATTATGAATACCAATGTCTTAACATTGTTTTGAGAAATGTTTACATTTGAACACTTTTCAAGCAATTTTCTATTTTCTGCTTTGCATCTATTTCTAATTTTAGTTGTTGGCAGCCGATGGTACCACTGAAATCGGGCGCATTTCAAAGCAGTGGTCTAACTTGATCAGGGAGATGTTTACCGATGCCGACAACTTTGGAATTCAATTCCCGGCGGATCTGGATGTTCGCATGAAAGCAGTAGTACTTGGCGCTGTTTTTCTTATCGTAAGTTGCGATTTATTCAATTGTCTCATTAATATCGCAGCTGACCAAGCGGTGGGAGATCATTACAGACACTAAAAATTAATCTATTAATACAATTAATGTAATTTGGCGTCCACATCTTCAACAGTCGATGGTAGCTAGGTGGACATCCAGTACAGGGGCGTGCGGAGGGTTTGAAAGTTAGTATTTACTGTTTTTATCTACGGTGTAGTTTGGAGTATTCAGTCTCTTTTTATAGAGCATCTATTGTCATCGGACTCGAAAATTAATACCAGGGATATCTATGATTAATATAAGATATCTACGGGACGTTCAACTTTCCATACCATGTACTGGACTGGAGGCCAGCGACTTTGGTAGACTTGATTAATGACGGTAGTGTGCGTCTGGATAAAACAATGAAACACGTGGTAAACAATTCACTTCATTATTGTAAAATACATCCGAATCCAGCTGAATTAATTGCTGCACATACTACTTAATACGCCCGGCCCAGTCTTGCAGGGAAATTGTCGGAAGAATCTGTGCAGTGTACATGTCAACTTAAAATAAAGTATGACTTTCTATATTCATTGATTTTCCCATTGTCTTATCTAAAACCTCCTCCTATATACTTATTTGGACCACTGGTGGACTTTATTCGAGAATTCAAGAGCAATGAAGCGATATAACATGTATGATCTATTTCTGGCCTTGAATCGAAATCCTTATCGAAATCTTACGGAATCCTTATCAATGCTGTTCCTGAATTGCCCAACATGGTAGGACTTTAAAATCGTGGAAAGTCACCAATCACCACCGCTTTGTTTGCTTTTTATACAATATGATCTTTGCATTTTATGAATCACTGACATCATAATCACATTTTATTTGTTCGTTGGAATTTTTATTACAAATTGAAGGCCTCACAGGTGATGCTCTATAATCACGAGATGTCTAATAAGAGATAAAAATATATTGACATCAGTAACCACTCATTACAAGGCGCGTATAGAAAGATAGTACTGTTTGCATTTTTCCACCAAAATCTTGATAAAGGATCTTCCGGAGGAATGGATATTCAAAGGATTCTTGTTTAACTTTTAGCATTTTCATTTGTTATGCCAATCAAATTATTATCAATTTTTGACGTTTCAATTTGTTTTTTGCTCGTTTCTGATTGCATCATCGGTAGATTTTCTTTAGATTTTAATCTTTTCTTTTGCTTGTATAACAAAGAATTTTATAATAAATAAATAAATATATACAAAATATTATATACAAGTAATATATATTACTTGTGCAACATGGACATACTGCAACGATTGTAGTAGCAAGTAAAATCATCACTGGTCAGTTATCATTTAGTCGATGACTCCCTTGAGCAAAGGAAATAAATTATCAAAAGTTTTCCAGAAAGAGTGCACAATTCTCCAAAAAAAATACTTCTGAATCGATTTTCTCAATGAGCCTGCTAATTGCACTAAAATAAACACGTAGAAATGTGAGGAATCCACACTAATAGCCATTGATGCTACGTGCCGTAGGTGAACAATTTCAATCACTAGAATTTGATATCGCAGCTGTTATTGACAGTTGCATATTCTTCTGGTAGTTTTGTAATTCTCTTCGTGACTGGGTCCAAAATCTTCTTTAAACAGATTAACTGTATGAATGCGCGTATTAGAGTATTGGACAATTGTTTACAACTTGTTTCACGGTTTTATCCAGATGTGCACAAACTACCGTCATTAATCAAGTCTACCAAAGTCACTGGCCTGCAGTCCAGTACACGGTGTGGGAGTTGAGCGTCCCTTAGATATCTTATATTAATCACAAATGTCCCTGTTAACACATATATGACAAAATATTCATCAATTCTTCTTTGAGATGTTTGAAAGCTATGCCAATGAATGGTCAATGTACATGAAATAAAATGCTTTGTGTATTTGCAAAGTTAGCTGAAAAAAATTTGTCTTGAGATGTATTGATTAGCACTGTCATTGGAACGCTCCACCGAACGTCGCGCATTGTATTTGGGTTATTGTCTATCCTTCGAGAAAGCTATAAACCATCAGCCGAAAAATCTCCATTTGAAAGAATTCTAATTATTTTTTTTATTTTCAGGATTTTATGTTTTTTGAAAACAACAACCGAAGAAGGCAATATTAACAATTGAATTGATCACAAAAGAAAGACGACCAGTGAATGAATGCATCTCAGAAGACCAATGAATTTATTCTTGCCTACATCATTCCAGTTACGGTTAACCAATTGTCCATTTTCTTCGAATCATTTGGAACTATTTATTGCTTCATGTTTTTTTTTATTATCGGCGACATATTTTTGTAGAAATGACCTGTTCAATTGCATGCTTAGAACTTACCTGAAACATTGTCATGAATTGAGTTTTAATGTTATTTCATTGTGTATTTAACATTTTATCCTTTTTGTATCGAAATCGAATTGTGGGTTTGGGTGAACTACATTCTTGCCTAAAATATATGATAATAATAGACGTTTAGTTTTTTTAACGATGTTGAAATATATTGCAGAAAAATTGAAGATTAATACACAATAATCTAAGAATGTCAACAGCAATGAAATGATATGGCTACGTAGGCCTACTTACATTTCATTGAATTTTCATTAGAGGTGACCGAAACTAAATTTTCAAAGTAGACAAACATGTGTCCTGCCCACTGCGACTCACTCGCCAGATGCTTGAAGATATGCGGCGGCAGAATTGATATGTAGGATGTACGAAAATGTGTAGGCCTGCGAACATGATCAAGACTTAAAACGTAATGATGGCGTTCACCTGCAACTTTCAATCACTCAATAATGCCTTGCATCTGCAGCTGATTTGTTATGCTGATAACGAGTATAAATGATGTGATTTCATGGATGATCGGCTGGGGTCGTTGCGTTGCGAAACCAGGTCAAAATATATGAACTTTTCAAGCGTCTACAGAATATGTGACAGCCTTCATCAATGAGACAACTAGAGCTTTCAATGGGAATTAATTTAACTCCTATAAATGATATTATTCGTGCTTTCTTGGCTGAAATTTCAAGTTTTTGAATTCAATTTCCACCGGCATCATTTTAGATTCATCACTAAAACCATGTTTCATTTCTTGAATCTGCATGAATAGTGATGTGGACCAGGGTTGGAACCGGCCGGCAGGTGCTTTTTCAGGCCATTTTGTCAACTGCCGACATCACCAACTGCAGCTTTGTAGGAGCCTGCAAATATATGAAATAATGTCTGATGCATCCATGCATATATATACATGTATATCTAAACCTATACTTGAATGTGTTGCCTACCTACTAACTTGAACATTTGAAAGTGGATTGTTGATTAAAGCTTTGATTACTCGTAAATCTATGACCCAAAGTGTACTACATACACATTCTACTTGTCGATAATTTTCATATCAAGCATAATTTACACAGAAACGACAATTATAGGCCTATTTTTGGAAAAGTTAGGGACAGGCCCACATTGTAGGCACCGAATTATTGGTAGTTCACAACTATCTAGCTATTCAGAATATTGCGGGCTATATTATGTACTTAACAAGTACAGTATATATTTGCACTTCCAATGCATTGTATGATTTTTGGAAGTCATGAGAAAAGTAAAACTGCTTCTTGTTTTTTGTATCCTTTTTTCCTGTGATAGCCTAAATTATTATGCTATGTCCTTTATCAAGTCTCACATATCGGAGTTACATTCATCTCATCAAAAATGTCATGCGGTTACTTTGGAACACGTAGTAATACTCATCTACACGCTCATGATCTTCAATGACCATGAAAGCATCAGAATTTTAAATAGGCCGGCCTCCGACCAGCCAGTTTTAGATACGCCGGCCTCGGACCGGCGGTTTTGAATGCACCGGCCTCGGACCGGACGGTTTTGAATGCACCGCCCATCGGCCGGCCGATTTAGATGACTCCGGCCCGGCCACCGGCCGATAAAAAACCCCGGCCGGTTCCAACCCTGATGTGGACCCATTTACATATTTCAAAATTAATTGAAATCATTATCTTTTATTATGTGATTTTGCTCCACCAGTGGCAGGTTGCGTATCCATGATATGATCTCGCTTAAGAACATTCTTTTGAGGTTCAGTATGAAAGTAATAGGAACCCGTCGATCAGTTGCTAATTTAACAAACATTACCTCTGCAAGGCTGTCATGGTAAGGAAGATCGAAAAAATACTGTAATTCCTTCTGCATTGCAATCATGATCACTCAATTCCGTGGCAATTTCTTCAAAACTGCAAAAATTTGCATATCTCATTTATTAAATCCCCAATGTGTAGGCTATACACTTTCGATTTTATTAAATAAACTCGAGGGGGATATAGTTGATAATTGTTACCAAATGTAATATGCAAATGTTTGCAGTTTTCAAGAAATTGCCACGGAATTGAGTGTTTATTGCAGAAGGAATAAAGATTCTGCATGTCATGACAGCCTTGGAGATTTAATGTTCGTTAAATGAGTAATTCGATGGGAATTCCTATTATTTTCATGCTCAACCTCAAGATTAAGCGTGATCGATCACAACAACTATGGTCAAAATTCTGATCAAAATCACTTAAAAAGACAATGATTTCAATTAACTTTGAAAGATGTAAATGGGTCCACATCACTGTTCAGATTCAAGAAATAAAACATGAATTTAGTGAATCACAAAATCATGCCGGTGAAAATTGAATTATGAACTTTCAAATTTCAGCCAAAGAAAGCACGAACTATATCGCGAATTTTTTATGAAGATTTCCATACGGATCATTCCCTTTAACTTAATTTCCGCTTGAGGATGCTTTTTATTAAAAATATTCATTCCTTTAGATATCCAAACTTAATTGTTTCATATAGGGGTGTCATCTGGGTAGTGATGAAAATTTTCCGGAAAATTATGGAAAATTTTAGAAATTTTTTAAAGTTTTTATTTTTTGATAGGCTCTACAATTTGAGCGCTTATCCACTGCCGAGGCAGCTGCGTACCAATTAATTGGGTCTAAAACTCTTGATTTCATCATTATTTCGATTAAAGCTATCGTAGCAATGCGATTTCCGTCCGCGGATTTTGAACATTCCTTTGCCACCAGTGGCTTGTGCTAAATTGTCAACATTTTTAATTATCACACAGCGACACCGTTTGGGCCAAACGTGAATCTCGTTTTACAATAGGGGTATAATTTCATGCAATGTGAAAGATCTGGGGCCTTTTTCATAAAATAAATCAGTGCTTTATATCAGTGGTTTTATCAGTGTGGAAAATTTTCTGCGTTTCATAAAATAAATATAAAGCAGTGATTTAAATCAGTGATTGAAAGCAGTCGAAATTAACAGCGTTTCACAAAACCAAATATTAAGCAGTGATTTATATCAGTCCCACACTGCTTAAAATCAGTATTTTAAGCAGTCTGGAAAAGAATTGCGTTTCACAAAGAAGTATCAGTAGCGCGCGAAAATTGAAAATATGGAAATTCACTGATAGAAATGTGAAAATTTCTATCAACATCTTGAGGTTGATAAATCTGTTAATGATCATCGAGAAAGTTATAGAAACTTGTAATATCGGAGAAATGATTGCAAATACAACTTAAAAATGGGAAAACGGCTTTTGATTTTCAATTTTACTGTCAGTAACAAACTATTTGTCAGAATGGTAAATTTGGATACTGTTTATTGAAAAATTCTTCCTTTGAAAAGTGGCAATGCTGTGACGATAAAACGTCCGGTAACAGCAAAATTATAAAGGGTTGCTTTGAGGGCTTCGATTTCTTTCGTGTAATGAGGTACGGCATGTCATGAAATCATTTCAATATTAAAAGACGTTGAGGTATTGACTTTTACATACATCGATGACAGCTAGAAAAAAAGATTCTCAAATATTCCACCATTTGCCTCAGATTGACTTCTCTAATTATTATTTCAATTACTGTCAAACATAGAGTAGGTATATTAGGTAGAGTGGAAACTCCGCATTTATTAAATCCCCAATGTATATACACTTTCGATTTTATTAAATGAACTCGAGGTGAATACAGCTGGAATTGTCTCAAAATGTGAGATATGCGCATTGGTGCAGTTTGAAGAAATTACAACGGAATTGACTGATTATGATAGTATAAAGCAGATGGAAATGAGATTATTTTACAGATTGTCCGTGTCATGACAGCCTCGGAGCGGTAATGTTTGTTAAATTAGCAACTCGATGACCCCATTGCTTTCATGCTGAACCACAAGAGAATCTTTTTAAGCGCGATCTTATCTCAAGCAGCTGGTAGAGAAAAATAACAGAATCAAAGACAATGATTTTCATTACCTTTGAAAGATGTAAATGGGTGCACATCACTATTCAGATTCAAGAAGTGAAACATGAATTTACTCAATCATAAATTCATGCCGATGAAAATTGAATCAAAAATATGAAATTTCAGCCACGATAGCACAATAAAATCTCAACTTTTTATGAAGACTTCCATTATAATGCCGTTCATTACATTTTCTTGATCATCAGCACAATTTCCGCTTAGTTGCGATGCTTGTTAGCGAATATTCATTCCTTTTGATATCCAACTTGTTTCATACTTCTTACAACGGGGAGTCATGTCGGTAGTAATTAAATTGGCAAATATAGAGGTTTTTCAAAGCTGCTCAAATAATGTTTTGGACCGCAGGAACGTAATCTCCGAAAAAAACTGAATCTTTTCATATAAGAATTTTCACTGTATACAGATACTTTTTTAAGTCGACACTCTACCTACATATTTACTCTATGCTGTCAAAAATTATTTTATTTACGAAGAATTATCCACAATTGTTTTAATCACTCAATCACACTGATATATATCAGTGTTTTCATCAGTCCGAAATCTTTATGAAACGCTATATGTATCACTGATTAATTTAGACTGCTTAACCCTTTCAGTACGGACGACACGCTGTACGTGTCATGTATCTATTAACAAATTAACGGAATTAGAATCAATGCAATAGTACGATTATACCGTGACACGCAGAGCCTGTCATAAAACCATCGGTGAATGTTTCTGAATTATGATCACTCTCAAAGGACAGGTTCACCGAATTATTACGTAAGATTTCGTTTATTGAACAGATCTTTGAATATCATTCACACCGACAGAATTTGTTGATAGTTGTTGCTGTTCGAATTGCGCATTCATATCATAATGAGCACGCAAAGTGGTCGGCGGTATCCCCGGCGTTCTGCCATGACAGATGCGTTGAATTTGATGGGATTTGATACAAACGAAGATGGCAGTTCAGGCAGTGAGATTGAAGATGAAATACAAGATAATGACTTGCGAGATAACGACTCAAGTAGCAGCTCTGACGAAGATGCAGGTGGCAGCACTGGTGAATGGCGAACTGTCCAAAGTGGTACTGATTCCGTCAGACGTGGACCAGAATTTACTGGAACTACAGGACTACATCCACGCTTAGAGATTCCAAATGAATTAGAAGATGATATGTTTTTCTTAAATCACTTTTTCACTGACGACTTAATGCAAGATATATGCGACTACACAAACAACAGACTTTGGCAAGAATTAGTTGATAATCCTGAAAGCCAGAAATTACAAAACAGCAGACAAGTTACAGTCAATGAAATCAGAAAGTTTATTGGATTGCAATTTTTAATGGCTTTGAACAAGAAGCCTACGCTTGCATCATACTGGAGTGGCGATTTGGTGTTTCGTCAGGAGATATTCTCGTCACCTGAATCTCTATCCCGTGACAGATTTCAGTTAATTTTGAACTATATTCGCTTTGCAGACCCAGAAAATTTGGAAAATGATTATTTAGCAAAAGTACGACCATTTCTGGAAAAAGTTAATAATATATGCCAAAATACATACCTACCAAACCGTCAGATTTCTATAGATGAGACACTCATGCTGTTCAAAGGACGTTTAAGAATACGACAATATAGGCCTATCCCAAGCAAGCGTAGGAGGTATGGAATAAAGTCGTATGTATTGGCAGAATCCGAGTCGGGTTACGTTTGGAAGATGATGCTTCATGGTCTGAGTACTGAAAATCGGGCAGTCGGATTGTCTCATCGTGGTGCTGAAACATTATCAGTTACGGAACGAATTGTGATACAATTATCACACGACTGTTTAATCAAAGTTACCACGTTTATCTTGATAACTTTTATACTTCCTGTAGATTAGCCCGATATCTGTTTCGCAATGGTACATTTATGACTGGAACTGTAAAAGCGAACCGGGGCGTTCCGAGCGATTTAAAGCACTTAAATCTGCCTGTTAAGTCTCAAGCTTATTCCCGCAACGGCGAAGTTCTTTGCGTAAAACTTGTGGATCAAAAGTCGTCTGGAAAGAAGACGGTTTACTTGATGGATACGTTTGCTGCTGCTGAAGATGTTGAGGTCAGCCGCATAGTCAAAGGTGGACACCACGAAACGGTGAAGAAGTCACGATCTGTATTGAATTACAATGCCCATATGGGCGGTGTCGACCGGTTGGATGCCGCACTTCATCATTACGATATCAATCGGAAAAATTATACATGGTTTGTAAAGTACTGCTTGCACTTAATTCAAATCATGCATTACAATTCATGGATTCTCTACAGGAAGAATGATGGTAAAATGAACTACCTAGATTACTGCATGAAATCTGTCAATCGTTTGGTCTTACAAACAGGTATTGGACGAAATCCTGTCGGAAGACCTCGCCTGGTACCACGATCAACAAACAATCGATGCTTGGAGGAACGGAATCCACAACATAAACTTGAACGCATACCAGCAAGGGAAGGAGAACCTCGACCTCACAAGAGATGCCGTGTTTGCTACCAAGCCGGAAAGCGGAAAGAAACTGTCTTCCGATGTGCTGATTGCCCTGGACAACCTGGTCTATGTGCTGCTCCTTGTTTTTCAAAATATCATGAGTAAACCTGAAACTTTTCGAAACGTATTATGGGTTTATTGCGTTGAATATATTTTGTAGTAATAGCAGTAAATGGCTTTTGATTTTCCGTTACATTCGAGGTGCAAAAGCAGAAGTAATGAAAAGTAAAGTAACATTAAAAGAGTAAATATAAAATTGAAATGAAAAATGAGTGATTAATATTGAGTGGACTGTAAATAAAAGATGTGCAAATACATTGCAATAAACATAAAAAATTATACGCTCGAAAATATTTATAAATTTATATGATCGGTAATTGGTAATTGGTAATCGGTTCTTTTTTAATTGCACAATTTCTAGGAAAACATAAGAGGTATATCTTATTCAGTCTTATTCAAAAAGCTTTCATGGCACACTCGATTGGGAAATTGGAACCAAGCATATAAGCCTATATGTCTTATATGTTTGGTTCCCATAATGTGTATAATACAAGCTCGAAATAGATTGTGTTGTTTTAAAAAGATTAGCAAAAATGTGTAGAATTATTTACTGTGGTCGTAATGAGAATTATTACTGTGTGAAATGAGAAATTAAGGAAAACTGTTTACGGTGTTATCATCGCATAGTACTGTACTTATTAGTCAAGTCAACTCTAAAACAACCCAAAGATTTTGAGAACACCTATTTGCATTCCTTGTAGCAGTTTTCTCCGTCTTTTCTTCCGGAGAAAACATGTGCATCATGACAAGATCTAATGCTATTATCTGTTGCAATAACACCTCGAAATCACATAAAATGGACAAATAAAATATAGAAAATATACCTATTTGACACCTCTGGCGTGTCACCGTAACAGTGGACAATGATAGTAACGACACGCATCGTGTGTCATCGTAACATCGAACAATGATTAATTTTCAAATTTTGTTACGTTGAATAATTATTACATGACACACTGTGCGTGTCACTAGGACAGGTATCTTAATGATTTCGTGCTGAAAGGGTTAATCTTCAGTCGGAAAATTAATCTTTATGAAACGCAATTTAAAGCAGTGCTTTATATTTCATTGCTGAAAATGTTACTTTCAGACTGCTTAATTTTATGAAACAGGCCCCTGGAGCAAAAATACTGTAGCTACTTCATTTTGGAGTTTGCTTATTAGCTTGAAAGTTAAGCTTTATTATGCAGCGTTGATCAGTGAAAGAAATTCTTCATTTGTTGATGAATAAGTGAAGTATAAGCACACAGTCCACACAGCATTCATGAGCGACCATTTTGGAAGACATAAAGACTGTAAACTCGTGAGATATTTGGAAACTTAAGATATCTGTGATGAGTAAAAGAATATCAAAATTTGACAATTTGTACCGAGCCTCATATAAGTAGTATATGAAGCAAGTTGGATATCAAAAGGATGAATATTTGCTAATAAGCATCCTAACTAAGCGGAAATTAAGCTGATTATTAAGGGAATTTCATAACTTGTATGATATTGAAAGTCTTCATGAAAAAGTCGCGATATTATTCGCTCTTTCTTGGGTGGGAATTCAACTTTCACCGGCATGATTTTATGATTCGCTATATAAAGTCATGTTTTATTTTTTGCCTCTGAATAGTGATGTGGAACCGTTTACATCTTTCTAAGTTAAGTCATTGCCTTTGATTATGTATGATTTTGCTGTGCCAGTGCATGGCGTTGCATGTCATATGATCACATTTAAGAAACTCTGGAGGTTGAGCATGAAGAACCCATCGAATTGCTAATTTAGCAGGCATCAAATATCCAAGTTTGTCATTAGAATCTGTGAAATACCATCATTACTTCTGCATTACAATCATGATCTCTCAACTTGGTTGCAATTTCTTCAAAAATGCAAAAATCTGCATATCTCACATTTGGTGACGGCCCCTGACGGGTAGGACTATCTCCTACCAGTTTTTTTAATAAAATCGAAAGTGTATACACATTGGGGATTTAATAAATGCGGAGTTACCACTTTACCTAATATACTTACGCTATGATAAACGGGTCTACATTACATATTCATTTAAGAAATGAAACAAAAATTAAGTGAACCATAAAATCATGGCGATGAAAATTGAATTATAGTGGCTCCAAATCGCTAGCATGTAAAACAAAAAGGAAAAATTTGCAAAATATTAAACTTCTGAATGAGTGATCAAATTAGACTGCAGGTACGTAATCTCCGAAAAAAGCGAAATCTTTTTGATCATTTGACAGAAATTTCACTTCATGCTGACAGCGTTTTGAGTCCAGTCTAGCCGCTATATACCGTAGACTATATACATTACTCTATAGTTATTCTTGTCAATGAGCAAATAAAATTTGACAAAATGTCTTGCAACATATCGCCAATTGCGTCACAAATTTAATTTAATTTATCGAACTCCGCTCTAGATAAATAGCGACTGTTCATTCTATTGTCATCGGCTTAAAAAACAGATATTCAGATTTCTTTGGCAATTAGTATTCTGCAATTAAACATGAAGCATAAATGCATTGATTGCTGATATTGGTCTAAGTAAAGGTTGTTTCTGTTTAGCCAAACAGGTTGTAAATTCTAATGTGTTATAATAAATCGAATTACTATTGTTTGAGCTTTGCTTTTATTTAATTTTGCGAGTTAAAAATGTGAAATGTTTCCGTAAAGAACATTCGGTAAACTGGAATTTACTATCTAGTAGAATTCTTGAAATATAAGACGTAGAATTGCTGCAAACTCGGTGTGTAATACAATCTCGATCGTCTCAAAGCATGGGTGGCTGAATTGAATTCAAAATTAATTCCAAAGTGCAATTAAATATCCGTTTTCAATAAAGTTTTCGATTAACTATCCAGAAGATTGTCCAATTATCAAGTAGATAATTGTGTAGTAGATGCCCGTAAATGCATCTCAGTCGAATTTCAGGTCTGGAGACCCACCATTTCAAGGGGTTCACCTTCATCAAATTCCCGTATCACCAAGAGGTCAATCATGGTCTCATATATGCAACCTTCCCTAACGTCAGCCATAAATCTAAGTCCACTATCTGGAAGATGCCTCTACTATCTACTAGATTTCTCATGCATTTTCAGAAATCTACTTGATAGTTGGACAATCTTCTGGATAGTTAATCGAAAACATAGTTTAGTTTGGAGGAGAGTTGGCCTATAGTTGGTGTGGGAGAGAAATTACACTCAAAGACTGATTGCAGATAAAGCAAAAGGTTTGCAGTGCTTCCAATCGACTGGGATGTACTTCAGTGTATGTAGTTTCAGAAATGTAATTGATAGTTGGACAATCTTCTGGATAGTTAATCGAAAACTTGTCTAACTTTCCTTGCGGTTGGCCTGTGGTTGGAATATCGGAGAAATTTCATTCAGAGACTGATAACAGATTATGTGAAGGGTTTATAGGGCTTCCAATCGACTTGGATGTATTTAGGGTGTTAAAGTGAAAAATATAGGAGTGCCAGAATTAACGCCATGCTGCTAATCTCTGCAAAGCTTGGAACAGCTGGCTAAGAAGCATTGAAAAAGTTCATGCATTTAATTGGTTGATAATTCAGATCCTCTTTTTTAATAACACGCTTGGTTTTTTGTGTCTGTAACTTTGTTAATATTCCATTCGCGATCACGTAATTTTGCAAGCACATACAAAATTTCTTGTTTATTCCGAAACCTTCTAGATAGTAAAGAAATCTACTAGATAGTAGACAGAAAAACAAGTTAGAAAACTGTTTTGTATTTAATTGCACTTTGGAATTAATTTTGAATTACATTCAGCCACCCATGCTTTGAGACGATCGAGATTGTATCACACACCGAGTTTGCAGCAATTTTACGTCGTATATTTTAAGAAATATACTAGATAGTAAATTCCAGTTTACCGAACATTCGTGCTCCAAAATTGTACAGTGCTGGAGCAATCTACATCCAGCTTGTTGAACACTCGTTGCTCTTTGCATAACAATGAGCTATTCATAATTGAACTATCAACAGTGTGATTTTTATACTTTTGTCTATACTGGAATTATGCAAATAGATACTGAACTCGTGTTTCGTAGGTTATTAAATACCAACGGCCCTGATTTGCTCGAATGAATTCCAGAAATGTAAACATATCGAAAAAATTATTTCGCTGAAAAGATGGATTGCATGTTGGTTAGTGGGATATGTAGGTGATTTTGGTGTATTCGCGTGTTTGAGTGCCGTGCATATTCGATTGGGCAGAGGTAAGTGACCCACACATGCATGAATTTTTTGCATTTTTGGGAAAATTCGGTGAAATATACCCACACGAATTATGCGCGAATGCCCTAAATTTTGAAAAAAATTGTGCCTGTTTTTTTGAAGATAATGTTTATCTTATTGTGTTTTGGGTGGCATGAAATTGTTATCGAACATAGCTGTTGCATAGTTATGCCTTGGTATCGCATTTCGCTTTTCTGTTCATTTCGCAAGTTTTGACGCCATAGTGAATTAGCCACTCATTTGTCTTCTAATGAGGCAAGCCTCAAATGAAAGTGTATTTAGTTGTGAAGTCGTATTTTCATGCGTTGAAAATGGCAGACTAATTAGCATAATTTTGATTCTATACAGCATACTTGTATATTTGTGTATTAGCATATTTGTTATAGGCCTATGTGTAGACGGGTTCATGGTGCCCTGCTTTCATCATATAGATAGGTATTTGTCTGTTGCAACCAACCGCGTGGTTCTCATAATTCTGCGCTTCGTCTGATTTTGAGCAATGCTCAAGGACTCCACCGAAGATGCACCTGTTGGCTTTCAAGTTAGGGGAAATTCGCGAGTTTTCTCTGGCATCCAATCTCTCTCCATTCACAATGCCATACCTATGACCGTGTTTTTATCATTGCAAGGACTTTGAGGATCCAAAAAAAATGTCCTCTTTCTTTACGTACACATCAATGAAAAGTGTTTTATCATATTTCTCAGAGTTAGATCTTGAATTCGCCAATGATTGCAGCGAAAACATGTGTAGTTCAAAAGGTATAAACTCTCAGATAGCATAAAAAATCCGAAATTGCAGTTCATTTATCTAGGTACCACCAAGCAGTATTGCGCGAGGTCGTTGGAGCTGCGGTCCATAAGAAATGATGTGCTGATCATTTGTTGATGCCATTAACTTAAGCAGGCTTAACTATCAGCTCATACTTAGTTTTTATACATTTTACATCCTCATGTTTCTCTATTCACTTTTATGGCACCTCATTTTCACTGAATTATTATTAGCATGCTTAATTATACAGTTATGAGTTATACATCTTTTCACTATAATGCTGCACAATGGCTTCGTTATGTAGTAATAATGCTTTGTCATGTCCACCTTTTTCACTAGAAACAAGAAACTTTATTTAAGCTAGGCATTAACAATGAAACACATGTATGCAGACGAAAAGGAATGCATAAAAAAGCAATGTAGATATGAGTCACATGAGTCAAAGTATGAGTAAAATTTTGCATTAGTCAATGGAATAATTGAAGATACTAATGCTTAGGAAAAGAAAGCTATACACTAACAATACATTGAATAACCTCAGGAATTCCTATGTCAAGGACATAAAGTAAGTAAGCGTATATTTTTGAAGGAATGAAAATCAATTACAAGCAGAAAAAAGTGACCTTGAACCAAATCGAATCAATTTACCGATAGACCTACTACATGACGCAGGCCAACACATCAACATAATGCACTCATATATTAGGAAAATTGAGAAAAGTGCTTAATCATGAAAGAAAAAAATGAACGAGCATACTTTTCGGTGCGTACAAGTGGATAGGCATAACGATGGGACAATTCAAACTTTCTTGGTAGCATGTCATGAAGCAAATGCTGCGAGTCCATTTCAATTGAAGCGAACAATTTACCAGATAGCTTTAAACGTCTTTCCTCTAGATCATAGACACATCTATCACAGCTGCTCACTCCGTTGTACATGATGCGGTGAGCTCTCTTTTCTATTTTCCGTAGCACATCGTGGTCTTTCCTGTTAAGTCCAACAAAAACAGGGGAGGCGTAGTCAAATACACTGCGGATTACAGCAACGTAGATATCATGAAGCTGAGGGATCGGAACAAGATGTTTCAAGCGACGAAGAATGTGTAGACGACGACTCGCCTTTATGCGCAAATAGTTCACGTGACTATCCCATGTCAATTTGTCATTGAGACGAACACCAAGACATTTAGTTTCTCTTACAACATTAACAGAAAGGGGCTCCTCAAAAGTGATAAGATGCCGAGTTAAAAACATGACATTTGATTTGTTAGTATTCAAGGTTAACATGTTTCGAGAACACCATCTATTGACATTCGCAATCTCATTCTCAACAATATCTCGAATATCCGACACATCATCATTCACCAGAGGGATCACAATACTTATGTCATCAGCATATTTGACTAAAGTGCTTTCATTATACAAACTGCATAAATCGCTTATGTAAATACAAAATAATATTGGCCCCATCACAGAACCTTGTGGGACTCCACAAGATAAACGCACAGATTATATAGAGTGGAAGCTTTCCCAAGTCAGATAGAAGACTTTTTTTGTTCTACCGCGAGATCTTTCGGCCTACATCGTAGGCCATTCTCAAGCGACTGCACTGTATTGTTGAATCAACGATTAACACATCTCACATGAAATCACAGCGATATCGGACGGATTGACACTTACATGGTAGCAAACAAAAGAGCCTGTTAACATCTAATGAACAACACAATACTAACTAACATAATAGGAGGAATGTCAATGAAAAACCAAGCTCAAAGGTCATTCGACCAGTCATAGGTTGAAAGATCAAAACTGAATGACAATTACATAGGCCTACATTAAGACTAAGCCACACAAAAAATTGACCAATAAGCAAGACCAAAGTGATGAAAAAAAGCTGAATAAATAATGCAATACTGAATTCCAACGAATAATACTGAAAGAGTAATACTAAAAGCAAAGAATCACAATCACAAAGAGGAAATATAATAAAGTTATGGCAAAATAAATTCAAGAAAGAATCTACATGTACATGATACTTACTACTAAATAATACTGAACATGTAATACTATAAAGAGCTAGATAGTACTAATACTAGATGAAGAGATCGGCAAAAAAATAAAACAAACAAACAAAAAAACAAATAAATGAATAAAAC
Source organism: Prostheceraeus crozeri (assembly GCA_907163375.1). Taxonomy (NCBI): domain Eukaryota; kingdom Metazoa; phylum Platyhelminthes; order Polycladida; family Euryleptidae; genus Prostheceraeus; species Prostheceraeus crozeri. Next base: position 224,625 of record CAJQUW010012544.1, on the reverse strand, counting down.
AACTGGTGGTGAAACTTAAAACAGTCTGTCCCAGCTGGCACTGACGTCACACTTCGTTTTGTTACTGCTGCCAAGGCGCCTGGTCCACAGAGCCTCCTTTGTAACCCGTTTGCACCAGTTCTCTTCACGGTCTATTACGCGAAGACCTTCAAAGTCTAAACGATGTTGATGCTGGTGCACATGCTTCGCCACCTCTGACCTCTGTACATCGATGTTGCGGACCGCACGCTTATGCTCCTTCCTTCTCTCCTCAATTGGCCTTTGTGTCTCACCCACATACTTCCAGTCGCAGTCAGCACACTCTAAGGAGTAAACAACACCGAGCTGTAGAGGTGGTGCTGGTCTTTTCTTTACCAGAAGCGATCGTAGAGTCTGGACCGGTCTTGATGCCACTTGAACACCCACATTATGCAAAACACCGACGATCTTCTCCGTGACATTGGGAACGTAAGGGAGAGAAACGCCAGAATGTAGCGGCTCAGCACAGATTTAGACAATTTACCTTCAATGCGAACAGAAGCCTGTCTACTGCCAAAATATGATCTAAACCAAGTAATCAATTCAATTGGAAAATGAAGTTTCCACATTTTATGTAGCATGACACTATGATCTATATGGTCAAAAGCTTTTGACATGTCAAAACTGATGATTGCACAGCCAAATTTATGTCGATCATCGAACGTGTGAAGAGATGAGTCCAGTAGCTTAATAAGAGCTGTTGTAGTGGAAGCCTTTTTTCGAAAACCATGTTCAACACCAAAATGAGAGTAGAACAGATTCTCATAGCGTTTTAGGACAATTCTTGCAAAAATTTTCGATAGAACAGGAAACGTCGATATGTAGCGTAGCCTTTCAATGTCTGGGGGAGTGGATTTAGGAATGGGCACCATGAAGGCATTTTTCCACACAGATGGAAATGTCATTTCTCTTAAAGACGCACTGTATATTACTGCCAATGGCTCAGATAGTACATCTGCTACTCTACTAGTAGGAATCTTACTCAACATCCGGTAAACCTCAAAGTAAGTAACCTCTTTAAACCAAGCATCACTAGGACTGTCGGAAAGACACATACTAGCTTCCATCTGATTTTCAGAACCAGAGAAATGGCTAGCAACATCATTAGCAATGATATTCAAAAGATCTTCCAAGTTTCCATTTTCAGGTATCAATGATGACAAATTGCTATTGTTCTTTGACTTTCTATGGCGGGACAATAGTTTCCAAAGTCCGTTTGGCGTGGACATTATCCTTTTTGACCAAATTTCTTTTGCACGAAGGATTTCCTTTCTCACTTTATCCTTCAAACTGTTATAACGAATCCAATTTTTTGAACGAAAAACTTTCCATCTTTCATTAATTAAATGTTTTGTTAGCGGCGTCATCCATTCTTTATCTGTCGGGGTTAAGAAAACACATTCATAAGGGACAAACTGTTCAATCAGTAAATTCAAAACATTAATGAACAAATGGAGTCTCATATCGACATCATTGGCATTGTGAAGAAGACCATTCCAGTCAATTTGACACGCATGATAATATAGTAAGTCAAGGTTAGATTGTCTGTAATCATATAACTTGTGACATTTCACACAACCATCGCTGGCAGATTTCTTTACACGTGGAAAACAGGTCAACATTAGATGGTCAGGCGAACCAATTGGAGCATCATAGACCACTTTTTCGTAGGAAAGAGAAAGATATTTGGAAATTAACACATGATCAAGGATGGCATTCTGCCTCGTGGATTGAACAATAATATCTACAAGATTTAAATCAAAACATAATGCCCCGACTTTAAAAGAGTTGTAGTCACCTGCTAAGATAAGATGAAAATTTGGCTTTTTAGATAAAAAGTCATCAGAAATGTTCAGAAGACAACTATGAATGTTTAGCAGTTTTTCAGAACATAGACTAGGAGGTATGTATAGGCAAATAAGCAGAATTTGTAAAGAGCTCAGTTCAATCACTAAATATTCAATGCAATCAGGAAAAACATAATTAGAAGAAATATTCATAAACGGTAAACCGGATCGCACATAAGCAATAAATCCGCCACCTCTGCGATGACGGCGATCAGCACGGGAGCTGACATAACCTGGGATATCAATGAGAACTGAATCAACCATGTTACTCAGCCAGGTCTCGGTTACACAAAGAATATCAGGAGCTTTTAGAGAGACAACAATTGTGAGTTCATCGATCTTTGGCAAAAGAGAACGAGCGTTGAACAAAGTAATAGATGGAGCAACAATGTTTGAATATTTTTGAGAATTTAAAAGCGTCGCTGAAAAGGAGTCTCAATCTCTTCCCTAGGGACTACCTTTCCACGTCGAATCACAACATCCTCCTTCAGCTCTCGTCTGGTGCGTAGTTCCCTTCTCAATACAGCATTCTGCTGCCGCTGCTTGAAAGTTAAATTAGGATTAATGTATACCTGTTTGTAATCAGGATGATTTCATAGGTCACGAGCTTTGCGCAAGATTTCATCTCTTTCATCAGGCGATGAACAGGCAACTCTCAGCAAGCGTGATCTTCCATTTAAAATTTTGCCAACGCGCTTAGTAGTCAATACATGCAGACCAGTAGACGTCATTTCAATATTTAATTTGTTCAATATCGTTTTCACACTTTCTCTATCATGCATGGAACGCTCTATCAATGAACCAGAATCAAGTTCTGGAACACCAGAAGTGACAACATTAGTTCTGCGCTCAATGCGCTGCATAATTTCATTGAGAATTTGCTCATCATAGGAGCCATCAGGGGAATCTCTACTGCTATCTTGTTTTGTTTTCAGTGTAACCAACTCCGATTGCAATTGATCACATTTCATCTTGAGTTCTTTCTCTCGTTTCAACAAGAAAGATACATTCTCATTCAGATCTTTAATGTAGGCTTTCAGCTTTGAGTCCAATATATCTTCGATATCCTTGCGAGTAACAGAGGAGGGTGTTTCTGATGGGCTGCCAATTGTATTCATTGCATCTTTCAATGCCGCAAACAGTTGTCCTTTATTTAGTTTCTCCAACTGACTTTGGGACAATCTGCGCACCTCCTCAAAAGGAGTAGACATGTTGAATAAAAGAAATGCAAAATAAAGGATCTGGCAAAGCACAAATATGACTGTCGCAAAAGGACTCGAACCTGGAACCAAGGCTTCTTGACCAAAGACGCAAACACATGAACCACGTGTTCAAGTAGCTAGAATGCTTCGCTGCTGCCAATGACTTTATCAGAGTATGAAAATCCCGTGCGTTGTAAGTTCTAGTATTGATTTTGCAACAAGCAGACCAGCAGCCACAGCGAAGACAAGAATGAAGAATGTTCACAGAGTGATGCACGTAGAGCACTTAATCCTCCAATTTAGGATTATCGAAGCACAGACGTCGAAATTAGATACCACAATAACACAGATCTTAGATAATAATGACCATAGACCAAAAATCCGACGAAAATCCGATATCTGACGCCGAAGATAGCCAAAATAAACGAAGTGCACAATACTTCACGAGAGACACGACCGTTCATGTCAAAGGTTTTAGATTCAAGGTTTTTTAGGTTCAAAGGGCGACACATAGGGCGCTGTTCGTAAGAGATCCTGAAAATTTCATGGACCGGTTCATTACGATGGATGAGACTTGGGTTCACCACTATCAGCCAGAGTCGAAAGAACAATCGAAACAATGGAAGCACCCAGGATCACCAACTCCGCGGAAAGCCAAGGTAACCAGATCCGCGGGAAAGGTCATGGCCTCCATGTTTTGGGATTCGAAGGGAGTTTTGTTGTTGGACTTCCTAGAGACTGGTCGAACTACGCTCATTTGTTGCAGCAGTTACGAGTGCAGATCAAGATCAAACGGAGAGGGAAGCTCACGAAAGGCGTGCTCTTCCATCAAGACAATGCGCCTGCTCACACCTCCGCTACCGCCATGTCTGCCATCCAAGGTTGTGGGCTTGACATCATTTCCCATCCACCCTATTCTCCTGATCTGACACCATCGGACTTTCATCTCTTCCCAAAAATGAAATTGGAGCTCAGTGGTCAGCACTTCGCATCCAACAGTGACGTCATGGAGGCCGTTGAGGAGTATCTGGACTCCAAAGACTCACACTTCTATGAGCAAGGGATCCGCGCATTGCAGCACCGTTGGGCTAAGTGCGTTGATTGTAGGGGCGATAATGTCGAAAAATAAATATGTATCGTATGCGAAATATGCTTTTTTCTATATCGGGCCGCGAACTTTTCAATCACCCCTCGTACATGATCATCACTTTTAGTGAATGAGATTCTTCTCTTGATCTCCACATTTTAATTGATAAATGACACGTGTGATATACTTCGGGGCACTCATTTCTGCTTAGTGTGTGTGAGAGAGAAAGAGAGGAAGAGCTACTCATTCGAGGCAGGTCAATCAAACTTCCCTATCAGATAGGTCAGTGTCATCGTTATCTTCGCATGCACGTTGCGCCAACCTCTGTCAATAGAGACCATGCTCGTGATGATGTCATGACGAAACTTAGCCACGCTCCTTCTCTTCAACGATGAAATCGTTTAGCGAACAGTGATCAGGGATGTAGCTAGCATTGATGAGCGAATAAAAATAATAGGTGAAATTTTGGTCGAACGATAGCTTTAAGAACAATTCATGCTTTGATTTTAGCTTCAATTGAATTTGTTAGGGAATCACAAAAGTTATTTCAGTAATTTGGTGAATATCACAGAGTGCTTTAGTTTATACCAGAGTTTAAGCAGGTAAATACATGTCTTATTCAAGGTGAAACCTAATTAAACCTTAAACCAGGTCAGCAGATAACTTCATGTTTATGAGACTTGATATGAAGTAGTTCTAGCTTTGCTCCGGGGAAGACAATTCTCTGGATTTTCCGGAATTTTGATTAAAACTCCAATGGGTCTCGAGATTCGTAAAACTAGCGCAAAAATAGAAAGGGGTTAGTAGTGCTGTTGAATGTAAAAATGTCTAGAATATTTGTTGCTAAACTTATCAGAATCTAAGAAGATGGATCGATTCTATGTTTAGAGACATGATGAACAGCAAAGAATAGATTGTTTGTTTGGGACTTTGCAATTATATTTGCTATCCTCCTCTGACATTTACCGTAATTAGAAGCTTGAACTATTTCGAACTATTATTTGAACTGCTATATGTCTCGGCAATTACGAACTTTTATGTCTAAAGAAATTTCGGACATGTTTTACTCGAAATATTGTACCCTCTAAACGCTCAAAGGTTGCAAGCGATGAAACTCTCCTGGGTGCAGCTGTCCCCAACTTTTGTCGAAAATGACAGCCAAAAATGATTCTAAGCGTGTCAGCAAAATTCAAATAATGGCGTCGAATGCCCTTCATCTCCTTTGTGAGCATTCAGTGACACACCCACCACCACTGACAGATGGTGCTGTATGATCTTTTTAATCTCCAGATCCTGACAGACGCCGACTGATCGAGTGGTTGATTCAATTTTAAACTCTTCTTAAGAAATTTGAGAATTTTTCGCTCGATGCTGGACAGACTGAACGCGAATTTTCGACTTTATCTAGCAGGCTATGATGCTACCGGCAATTTCAACCGATTCGTGAAGATGTGGAATTCTATCTTGACTAGAATTAGTTTCAATTGTCTCTGTCAGTTCATCAAAACGATCCTGTCTTGCTTTTCCGATGATGAACATAGTGAAAACCGAGTTCCGCCCAAATATGGATGTTAGTTATCAGCAACCTTTTCAGTTATTTATCATGAGAGGAACTTGGTAAGATTGTAGAATATCAAATGCGATCCCTTGCATGTTGGTGCATGCGATGCAGTGTTCGTGTTGTGTACGACGCGAAGAGCAAGAGAAAAAATAGGAAGGAACAAGGACTTTGCTTCAGGTTCAAGAAGAGCGTATTATTGAAAAATGACTGAAAGAAGTCGAAAGGGAAAACATTAAAATGTCTGATGGTAGGTAGGATCAGAGAGGAAGATTCCACCTCTTCCTATGATTAAGGACAACCTAAAGCTTGTCAGGGAAACCTGTGCATCAATCGACCAGCTCATCGCATTTGTAATCTTCGTCGTACCTGTAGCTATCTTCCACTTGTCTGCTATCTACACAAGTCCATTATTCGTCCTTTGATGGATTATTGGTACCATCTGTGGGCTGACGCCCCACAGACACATCATTATCTTCTCGAACGGGTTGAGAAGCGCGTGAAGAATATTATGGCTGAAAAACTTGCTATTGAATTGCAGCCGAGATGTTGCTTCACTCAGTCACTTCTGCAGATGCTATTTCGGTAGAAGCATCTCTGCAGTAAATGAGTGCGTACTCATAAAAATATTCAACACAAGCACACGCAGAGCTAATGCACCAACATGTTATCAATTGAGCTTAGAACGCATACGTGCTGTGAGTCGCTTTCTTTCATTTTGTCCACACGGTACATCTTTGCAATTAGCTTCCCCAGACCTCTATCCCTGACCAATACAGTGTTGATGATTTCAAGAGGCGTGCAAACCGGTTTCTGATGGGTTCGACAACTTAATCAGATTAGAGGATCTGTTGTTTTGCTTTTGCTTATGCTTACTTAGAATAATATAGTCTTTTTCTTTCATTGAGTAACCTCTAGCTTTGTTCATGACTGATAGCTGTTCTAGGGGTGAAAATTCTATGAAAAATTTTATACTTTTGTCATTGTTTGTATGGCCTTAGTCAGCAACATGCTTGTATGTGCACTGCAGCCATACAACCTGCTAATACAGTTTTATGAATGGGCCTATCATTCTGCCCATTCACAAAGCTAGATAAATATAGCATGTTTTCAATAGGATGTGATGCTAGTGACTTGATAATAATAGTTTTCATATCATAAAAGGAATATTACAAAAATTTCATTAGAAGGAAAATGTTCATTTGTATACATCCACAAATAAATATCATATTCAAATTTCAAAAACTTGATTGTGTTGTAGAAGTTAAATATCTGTTGGAAACTTCATGTCGTATTTTATAATACTTATTGTAGCTACTTGTATTTAAAATACAAAATTTATTAATTGATAATTGATATCCATGAGTTGCATTATTTGCACATTTCACATTCTATGAGGTCCTTTATATAAAAGACATCTTATAAGATCATATTAGCCAAAACTGAAATGAAAAGAGCAGACACCTATTGAATAGTTACAAAGACTGAAATTTTCGCATATTCTTGTGAATATTCTGCGAAAATAGCTATAGTGCTTAGATCAAATTTTCTTGATGGAAATGAGCCTTCAGTTTTTGTCTTATTTTGATGAAATCTCTTTTTCCGGGTTATTCTCGGCCTTGGGTTTTTATTCCTACCTTGGTCTATGATTCCAACATGGCATACTAAGTATACATATGTTAACAGTAGCACGTATGCAAGATCGTATCTATCATTTAGTTGCAAAACATCGAAATCACTAATTTAGTGACACTCGCAAGTGCATAGATAATCATTGACTGCCAGTAAAGATCATGCAATTAAACACGTTTATTGTCCACACCGGATAATTCGTCACTTTTTTCGGTTCCCCTGGGGTAACAATTTAAACTGTTGCAAATATTGTGCTCCACTCGACAGGCTGCCATGAATACGTTCTACCTCTCTGATCGGATTTGTTCATTGCGTGTTGATCGCTTAACACTTGCTAATGTATAGCGCCGACGTTGTTAACAACCCGGGAAAACTTGTGCGAAACATGTTAGCGCAGTTCTCTCATGTAACCGTAGCCGGAAAAGTAGGAGTCAATAATTAAAACATTGAATATCCGAACCATTTTCAAGGATGGATGTCTATTTCTATGACTTCGTGGAATTCCATTGAAGATGACGGAAAAGCTAAAAGGCTCATTCAATGACGATCGTAGCATTCTTATAGGCACACAGTACTTCTGAAGTGGACTTGTGATCCTTAAGGAATCTAATAAGCAACTTATTAATAATAGCAAGTAGAATTCAAACCCACGCTAGCACTCCACCAATCAACGCACATTTACTCCGGCGCATCGACGGGTAGCAACATAATGAGGCATTCGCATCAAGTCAATCGTTTGGTGTATTTTGCACCAGAATAAATAAGGTTCATATTATCAGCACATAGTATGATATGCCGTAGTTTTCCAGTTAATATACCCGGTATATTAACTGGAAAAAACAGTATAAGTTTGGATCAGGTTAATATACCGGGTGCTTAATAATAACAGGTGCTTATAATTTGGTACATATGAGCTTGAAACTAAAATGCAATGAAAACAAATTCACAATTTGAATCGAATTTACTTAAGAATTATTAGGGTAGATGAAATTAGCAATACCGTAGCAAGCATCTGAATAACAGAATAGCCGTTCTTAGGTATACAGTAGGGTTTCCAATCCCGGTATCTCGCTTACGGGATTCTGAATCCCGGGATTAGGTAACATCTGTTCTTAGGTAGCTACGAGCTGTATGAAGATGTAGTAGCAAGGCTATGGACAAGGAACATGCAGTAACAGATGCAATGCGTGAATCGTGAACGACTCAAAAAATAAAGATATGTTCAGGCAGTCGAGAGAAGGAAAGAGACAGCGTTATACATACTGGCGTACTAATATCCAATGATCACATGAGATACCAAGATGAGTGCTTGATTTACAAAAATCAGCAGAAGTGTTATTTCCAAGAAAATTGTTGAATGTTAAGAAGACATAATGAAAGTGTGGCGCGAGTTTACATACCCGGGTATATTAACTGGCACTAATTTCCACTTAATGTACCCGGGTATATTAAGTAGAGGGGTATATTAATTGGAAAACTCCGGTATATGGTGAGTGATGGCGCTCTATTTAACTTTAACTTCAAAACGGTTTAACGGTTCAAAACACAATGAAGAAAATGATATGGCATGCGAAATTCACCATGGATGCTGCAAAGTTGATGGATAATAGCATTCGTAAATGACAACGTTGAAGCAAGTAGCAACTTTCAAAAGTTTTTCGCGACTTTCGGGACTTACCTTCGCCTACAGAACCATGTAGACCCATGTGATGTGGAAAGAGGCTATTAGGAAACGTTCAGAAATTACTGAAAAGGAAAGGTCATCAACTCTTTGCACGTGTGCAATTTATCAGTAATATTATTGTTATCATTCAAACAACTAACAATTTCATTGGTAGTATAACTACTTCTGTCAGCCAAATATGTCATAAAATTGAACTAAAATTCTTGTAATCTGCAACATCCTGGCTTCAGTACCTCTTAGCGCATTAAACAACGAGTGAGCATGGTTTGCTTTCAATTGAAATTTTCAATAGCATTTTTTAGAAAAATTCAAAATATACTTTCGTTATAGATGTGGTGCCTACATCAGTTTAGAGATGACTTCAGATAGAGCGTCAGCTCATTTTAAGTATTCTAGCGCGTATGAATGCGGCGCTCTCAACGAATGTCCCTCTGAAAATATTCTGATTCAGAGAACAGTAATAGTATATCCTGATATTTCTATTTGATATAAAGGTAGTAATTGTGATAATAGGAAATTTATTTAACTATTTATCTGCATGAATGTCAACTAATTACTAATTTTTGCTTCAAATGTTAATATCAGTGATTTTGTTTAAATAAAGGATTTTATTTTCAGATCTATGATGGATGCAGGCATTCGGTTGAAGAGGACGCCAGAATTCTCTCGGGCAGTGGACATGGACGAAGATGACGAAGTTGAAGAGTCAGAGCAGGAGATCATTTTGAACTCTTCTTTCCTACGCCTCACTCCTGAAATTAGACGTGAAATTGCCAAGTATTCAACCTCAATTCCGTCCACTCTCTCATCTTACGCTCTCATTATTGGTCATGGATTTACGGCGTGTGGATTTCTCGAGGCATACATTCTTGCTGATGATCGAGAACTGATAGGGGCTATGTTCAGTGGTTTAGGTCCTGAGCCATCAATGAATTCCATTTCTCAAACTTCCGCTAATGATCGATCTTGCTTTTTGTATCGCCTACGTAGCAATCCTGACATTCTTGTGTGTTTGTGCAAATTGAACTTAACAACTGTTCAGTTACATTCATGGGTGAACAGCTTGATGTCGGTTGTCGAGACTCCAAACACTCGAGTTGCTGTTCTAACTACTGCTCCAATTTCTTCTTACCGATCCGAATTGCCGACATCAGCACTCGAGGCTCCAATGATGCGTGCTTTGAAAACCAAGAAAGTTGCAGCAAAGCCGCCGTGCCCTTATTTAGAACAACCAAATCTTGCCGAGGGTCTAGCTGCTGCTGTTCTCAGCCATTGTCAAATCCATAGTATACCTGCCATGGGTTATATTCTCTTCGTGGAGAATCAATCTCGTGTTGACACTAGAGACATGCGAGCATTTAAATCACTCCTTAATTATACACCATTCAAAGATTGTTTCGAAGCACGAGGAACTTCTTACGTTGATCCTGAAGAGGTTCTTGTTCGCATCGGTCGTCAGTTTAGTGAGGGTTCTAGTATATACACATAGACATGCAACAAAATATTCATGTTTTTGAATAAAGATTGTGATAAAGTCAACGATTTTTTTGCTTTTTGACTATCACTATTTTGTATTCAATACGGAAGGTGATAATAATAATGTACTTGAATTTGGTGCTATTGGTTTAGTGTTAGATAAGTTAACACTATGATTGAGCAATCTTAGCATCGTGGAATTACATTTTTGATGTTCCACTTGTCTATTATTTTTAACAATTTAAACCAACCAATGACAATTTCTTCAATCAATTTCATATTTATATCGCATTGGTAAAATATAATGATAGCGGCAGGTATATATTTTTCATGAGACCGATATAATTTTCATCTTGCATATAATCGTGGAATTACCAAAAATCTTTATTTTTTTGTCGCTTTTGCAAACAGTAACTTGATCCTGCGATTTTTTAATGAATTCCAAATCTTCCGATTTTGCAGTTTAGAAAATACCTTAGATTACAATATCCTAGCGCGTGTAAGCTATTGCTTTCTTTCATGAGATATTTGAATAATAGCTGAATTTACAAGCACTGAAATTTAGGTAAAATATCAGAATTACGTTGTGGAACAGTCTATCTGAAAACTGCATCTTTTATGCTAATTTTCTATACACGCCTGTCAGCACAAAGTCTTCCTAAACATGCGAACGCGTAGAATGGTCTCTTTGAGGAATTCGGTAGCAGATCTGGGGTTGTACATTACACAGAATTGCACTAGCACATCGGTCTTCTCAAGCCGATGGAATCCAAAAGACAAAGGTTTTTGATTTATTTGTTACAAGAGTTTCTAGCCTATGGTAATGTCTCACAGGTAAACTCACCGGTTGGTGCAAGGAATATATCCCAGTAATCAGTCGGCATTGGATAACACTTTCCCCAAGGCCTACCATTTTGTTGAAGATAACTGCAACCCACATTAACCAACTTTGATGTTCTCAATTTCTGTGTTTAAAGCTGTATCTTTAGACAATGAAACTAGTAGCAGCTTCGCACCAGACAGCTCTGAAAACAAGTACTTTTGTCTGCTCTGACACACGATGAATATTTTGAATGTTTCTGATATTTGTAATTTCAAAAATCATTGGTGACAGCTCCTCAGATCATCAGATAGTATTTCTTTCTTTGCAATATATATTTGGATTAGCTAAAACCAAACTTTTCGACTTCTTGTGTGTTTCAAACGGTTCTCTGATTTAACTTGACGAAAAACTGAAGATTTAACAGTAACTCCTATAGAATCAGCTGCTCCCTTCCCGTTAGAGCCAGCAAAGAAGTAATGCTGTTAGGCACCAACGTCTTTTGGTCACGCTCGGTACTGATATAAAATTCTATAGTTAAAGCACTTAACATTTTTTCATTTTCCTTTCACGAACATGATGTTGGAAGTTAGTTCACAGAAGTCTTAAAACTCGTGACTTGACAACGCTGATTTCCTACGTAATTTAGATTCGACTCGTCCGCTACACAGTCAGTCTCACACATTAATTGACAGCAACCGCAGTGCACGATGTGGAGTGCGGTAAATTCATCCATAGGAAATTTCATTCCTTCAATTTTAAAGTCATATTGCCTTCTTAATACAAAGAGAAGTTAATACAAAATTTAGGAATCGATATTTACAATATCCTACATTTTCAAAATCAAATCTCAAATTATCAGTCAAACCACTCAAACGTTGCTTCATTTAATCTACCTGGATCACGGGCGTTGAAAATCCTTCCATACATAATTGAGAAAATCATTTAGGTCCTTATTCTTAGAACATAGGCCCAACACATTTACAGCAATCGGTTATGATCCCGTGTTTAGTCATGAAACTGTTGAATGACAATGTAGGCGTATATTTGATTAATTTCAAAGTCTTAAAAATCATCTAGGGATGAAGACGCAGATGTGACACGTTTACTGAGATAGTGGTCACTGGCACGAGAGACAGCAGGTGACTAGTTAGGCACTATACCTGGTAACTTGCCTTCTATGCGCAATTTCACGATTATAACATCGTGGAATTACAAAATTGCGAGCGATCAGACTGATTTGAAGGCAGCCATGTGGACGAATTCGAAATGTCATTTACTAAAAGAAGAGAAAACTAAAGGATTAGTGCAAATTAAGATATTTCTCACTCTTCAAGAACCCACCTATTCCAATTTCTCCAATTTTATCAAAGCTTGTCTAACTTATGACTGTTTCACACATGCGACTTTTTGCACGCAATTGTCGCTAAAATTTGGAATTGGACTTCGATTTCTGCGACTGTCAATCATCGGACAAACCATTTCGATCTCTCGATTTCATAATACATAGAAAGTGTAGCCTACATACAGTGTCTTAGCATTGGAGAAGGATTTGAACCAAAGTTACTCTTAAGGCAGGCTGCAGTTGTAACTGTTTTTGTTTTCATCGAAATCGGTAGGAAACATAGAAATTAACAATACCATAGAAAGTCCTAGAATGGAAATTGCATGAAAATTATGGCACACGCTGGGGGAACTTAGTTGGGGCAAAAAGCAAATTTTGCGGACTGGCTTTCTTGTTTTCTGGTTGGCATTTTCAATTATCAAGTCAATTTGTGATCTGGATTGTTGCCCCTTGTCTAAGGATCATGTACACAAAAGCAATAGTGAATTTGCAAAATAGTGCAGCGACAGGATGACAAAGAAGGAAATCCTTTTAAACGTTCTGTACGTTCATCAGTTTGAAATATCCCTCCTATAATCTATCATGAGTATAATCAGACACATATGCAACTTGTAATGTCGATTTACAGAGCATGCATTGGTCCAGCTTGAAATCAGAGGCCAAGAAATCTTACAGTATTCATTTTACTTTGAAGGATTCCCTTGTTCAATATATTTGAACAATTTTCAAAACCTTCGCATGCATTCGAATATGAGCCTCCAAAATATCATCACATTATATCACATAAGTCATTTAGTGATTAATTGAAAATTTCCGACATTTTATTTATCTGATAAATGACTGTCGATAAAGAAGCTTTCGATGTTTTTATTCCAGAAGAACGCTGGGTTTCTTGACCGTTAGAAGGAGAAATTATCCAATAATTAGAATTTTTATCTTTGAATTCTTGAAATGTTCTTGCAACTAGTACATCGACTACTTTCGATTATGACTCTGAGAACCAAATTTCAATTCGTATTCCAGTGTTGAAAAATTGGAAAATAGTTGTCAATGACTGGTACAAATAGACACAGTATATTAATCCATGGAATAGTAGGATATTTCACATAAAACAATGCCACCATCTCACTTAAAATTCTCTTCATGAAATTCCTCCAATTTGCTGTCAACAACTTCAACAACCAACTTGGCAAATAGTTTGACTATGATACGATGCTTTAGATCGAATCTGATCTACAAACCATAGATTTTTCCATCTGCCATCATTGTGCATATGCAAGATATCAAACTTCCATTCTAGTGTATTATTATCTACTTCTATGGTAGGAAATTTGCGATCATAAATCTAAAATCTATTACATACCGGTAGTTCGCTATAATAATCAAAATCAGCATAAGATATTCCTATGTGAGGTATTTTGTTTCGCCATCTGCTCTGTGTAATAGACATACAAGCTCATTTGAAAGACATAGAAATCTCAGCAACCTATTCAATCAGTTCATCGATAAAAGTGGCCGATTGCGTCATCTATTCATATCACAAGTCAACAAATTTTCATGAAGTAACCACTTTCGTCACATCAATAAGAAAATAACCACTTTCACAATCTATTGTCAATATGCGTTGCTCTTGCAAGTGTTCCAGTCTAATCAATTAATAAAGCAATGTGCATTGGCAAGGCCCTCAGGGAGTCTTGCACGCTACGAAAATAATTCTCTCCATGGTGGAAGCCATGCGGGTCATCACCTTCTTCATATTCTGGGAATCATTTGGGTATGTGGATCACCAAAATCCGAGCACTGACGGCTGAGAACGAAGTCGAAATGTAAATTGGTGACATGGACTGACTTCAGTCGATTGCACGCACATGAAAGGCATTGTCTGACGAATGACAAGGTCAATAACCTCAACACTTTCGATCTTCAAATGTATTATTTGTGATAGAATCGGTTCTACTGAACGAAATTAATCAATTCGGAGTACGTTTTAATCGCCCTTACATACTGCACTCGGAAATGTTCTCAGATTGACGCTATGTTCTAGATCGTTGGTCGGTCAAAACTCAAAATCGCACGATTTCCTGGAGAATTCTTGCGACAATTTAGCCGCTTTTAAACGCGCGACATGTGCGGAAAGGTCCAAAGGCTGTAATGTTACCCTGGCAGCCGCGCGACTGTGCTGTTGTCTTCGATGGACATAGCTTTCTAATTGTCTCTGTTGGCCATTGTTCCAAGGAAAGGGGAATTGCGAAGGCAAGGATTTCGCTCTACGGTGGACGCCATGATCACCAACAACTTCTTCACACTCTGAGGATCAGTTTAGTGTGTGGATCACCGAAATCTGACCATTGACGGCTGAGAACGAGGTCATAATGTGAATTAGTGACAATGACTGACTTCAGTCATTGTCGTTAGCACGCGCATTGGCTACAGTATTGATTGATTTACACGAAGTTCGAGAACATCAATACTTTGGAAATCAGAGATATCATTCCAGATGGAATTGGTTCTACTTAACGAAAATGAGCAATTCGGGATGCGTTTTAATCGTCACATCATGCTGAACTCAGAAATGTTCTCAGTTTGAGATGATGTTAAAGATCGTTGGTAGGTCAAAATCAGTGGTGTCGTGTGCTCCTAGACCATAGGCCTTCGCTCCAAAGTGGATTCCTATATTTCTGCAGCAGACAGCATGAACTGCATAAAATAATTAATTTGAGACTATTTCAATTTCAGTGAATTTTCAAACACTTGTACAAGTACATGAACATTCAAATCATGCTGACATCCATGACTACAGAACGAAATGATGTGAGAAATAGATACTGATATTTAAATGAAAGGTACACTGAAGTCCTTAGACTACCTAATGTTGACTATTCTGCATGTGAATTATGATTCACTATGAGTCCTGACAGCCTCTTTTTCTGAACTGCCTCATAAGCATGCAATCCTAAGCTGACTGTTCGTCAACGCGACTCTTGTCTTCTCAAGATTTTAAATGAAAATCAAATGACAATGAAAATGTGATGTTGATTTCTCACATGACGCTTGATCACCTTGGTGAGATTACATTGAACAGTGAACATTCACTCTCGAGGAAGCTCTCGCCAACGCAAGTCTCTGTTGTGATTATTATAGCTTGTCAATCACTTACATGTCTCAAATTTGGGGCTGCTAAAATGTTTTTTGTGCTCCTCCTGATATTCTATCCTTTAAGAGTGGTTTAGTTTTTATTTCAATACCATAAACTTCGTGTACGGTGGCTAGAGCTTTCTGCATAATCCCTCGGACGACTGGCCGGTGTAGAAAATAACCAAGTGTTGAAATCCCCGCCATAAACGTAATATCACAAATATGCCTTGAATCATTATATCTGACTGAATCACACATCGAATTATGGAACCTTCATCTCCTTTCTGCGGCTTCTAAACCTCCGATCCGACATTCATCCATTGGTGAACGCAGACACGACGATTCAACGCGTCATCATCTTCTCCAAAATTTGGCGAAGCCACGAATAGGGAAAATTTGCGCCTCCCTCTATCTGAATCCACAGAACAAGGAGAAGTAGAATGCGTGTTATCGGCTGCCGGCATGGTGAATTATGAGGCTGACTCTTAGTGGGAAAAGTGTCACACTCCTCTCGCCCGCGAGCGATCAATAGAACACTAAGCGTTTCCGTCTGTCCATGTTGATAAACGTTTCACGTGGCTTACTCCTATTCACACAGTCTCCAAATGCTGGCTTTGATCTTTAATTTGGTAACCCTTCTAAATCTCCTTTATTAATTGGCGAATAAAATGTATCTTCTGACGGTAGAGAGAAGATTCAGACACATTAATTGCGTTTAAAAGAAACATGTGCGCGGTAATTAGTATCGCGACAAAATGAAAACAAATATTTCTATTGCGTGGATCATTCGTCAAGAAATAAATCTAAGCGCGAATCAATCACGTCTGTCATGCAATTAGCTCTAGGCAATAAATGGTCTCTTGTAGCATGTACATGCATAATGCAAAAATGAAAGAAGTCATTTATTAACAGGCAGAAGAATATTTGTTGAATGATGCTGCCAAAATCATGATTCCAAAACGGTATGGTGCAAATGATTTCATTCAAAGTATTCAATGCATTCTGGTAACTAACAACAACCGAAATCTGACGAGATAATTTCAAGAAATATATTTTCCATTAATTCAAGCGGCAAGTCCAAAAACTATTTCACAAAATTGCCAAGGTTTTCTTAGCATTTATGAATAAAAGATTAAGAGATTAAAAGATTAAAAGATTCACTAGATTAAGAGAATCGCCCTCATAATAATCCTTCAAATTTATGAAATGCTCTCGGTCGAGAAATGATTTTTTTCTAAGTCTTTCAAAATATTTGTCAAATGCATTTGCTTTTTTTGAACTCGCTGCTTTGCTTGCCGAATTAATTTCAAGCTTTTTTGTTTCCTTAGACTAATTGCACGTGATTTTTCATACATTTTCCTGTATCTTTCAGCTTTCTCAGCCCTTTTTTGTAAGCGTTTACAACGTCTCTGTAAACTCCTAACTTTCACCTTCTCTCTTTGCAAACTAGTCTCTAATTCTTCGATGCGCTTACGCAACTCACTATCGTCGTCATTTGTTGTAGAGTCTTGACTAGGTTCAACGATGACACTTTCCGAAGTCGACGGATGATGATCGATGCTTAAAAAGTGATCAATATCAACACTCGCTGCTTTTTCAGATGCCTTCGTTTTACGGCGTTTCGGTGTCACTTGCAAATGTTCTGGCATAGCGAAGAAGATAGACGGCACAGCATTCGGATAAAGTTTTTTTCGCGATGTCTCTGAGGTTGGCCTTCCAGACACATGCTCGACGAATGAGTCTTGGGTAAAATGTTCACTGCACAATACGGAGTAGTTCGACGGTTGGAAATTTTTTCGATGAACGGCAGTTATCCATTTCTTGCGAATTTCAGGATCTTTTGGAAATGTGTGAAATGATAATTCCTCGTTTTTCCCTCGTGCATTTGAGCATCCGTATGCAGAGCAATATGGACCGACTGACTTAGGCATGGCAAATTTCATAAATGATATGTTGCTCTATGAAGCTACGGACTTTAAAAGTGCTTGTCATTCATTCATTCATTCATCTTTGTCTCTCCTTAGTGCATGCAAGCGAGTGAGAGACTGAGAGACGATAAACGACTGAAGTGCGCTATCGATCATTTTCCCACTCGCTGGGATGTGACATTATTACCGTTAAGCGAGAGCTTCACACATTTTGGGAAACACTCATTCTACCTCCTCCTTGTTCTGTGTCTGAATCTAAGAATTTATAAATAGATATTTTCTTGCATTGCTGCAGTATATTTGCTTCTTCGTTTCTATCGGGAGAAGACGATCGAGCTAAGCGCACACGCTCCACATATCACACAGACACGCAAATCTCTGTGATTTGCTGTGAACACATCCCGAACGCTTTGTGTGATTGCTTGAAGATCCCTGCAGTTAACAGCTGAGCGCTTGCGCTCGGAACGTATTTGAGAGTAGTGAGTTGAAGCTGTAAAGTGTGTGTAAAGGTGTAAACGCAAAGATGCTCTCAAAAGCAAAAAAATTAAAACTATTTGAACCTATGTTTTATGAACGCAAATAATTATTTTTGGGTATGCGGCGAAGGCCTCGCAGGCACGGAGACGACGCCACTGGTCAAAATCAAAATCGCACGATTTACTCGCTGCAAAATAAAAACGCGCGACATGTGTGAAAGGCTCCATAGGCTGTAACAACCGCGTGACTTCGGCGCTGCAAAAAGTCGCATGTGCGAAACAGCTTCAGTCACATTGGGTTAAGGATAGGATTCTGCTGTCATAAAAGGACAGCACAGACAACGCTGAGAAGTTTTACTTGAACCTTGGCATGATGGATTGTTCCCCTAGATAGCCTACTAGTTAGAATATAAGATTCGAAGGCAAATTTCAGACTAATTATTGAAATAGGACTGAAAAATGAATAAAATAAAATGCCAATAATAAAATTTCAGAACAGAATAATTATTTGGCCGCTTCAACTGTTTCATTTACATTACAAAAATAAGTTCAATAAATAGCTGAAGCGGTCAGACCGGCTTATAATTATTCTGTTCAAATAACGTTTGATTATTTTTAGTCGAATTGTTCCTGGAATGAGAAGATATCTTCATATACAATCTGATACAATTTTACTGTATTTTACTGATTTCAAGCTTCAATGCATTTCTTGATATTTCTTTGATTCTAAATGCTAAATTACTTGGGATTTTTATATTAATCATTTCACTACCATAATAACAGTATTCGAACAGCATGTAACTTTCTATAATTTTTGCCAGAAGATGGGCACAGTAGGTGCTCGAAACGTCGCGGATTCAAATAATTTTAATTTCTTATAGATAAAATGGTATTCCTTTATTGTATTAAAAACCTCGTAAATAACAAAAGAGCAATTTCAAAAACGGAAAAATTGTATAAAAAATGTCTCTAATTACAAAACGACGTAATCTTTTTACAAACATGTTTCAATAATTATTTACTGCCCGATTTCACTGACATACGTACATATGGGTGATATGTCACCATAAAAACCGTGACATCGCTTAATTTCTTCTATTAAATTTTGCATTTTGTTGATCTTCAACTTAACTTTTTGTACGAAAATAACACAAACACTCAAGTGCTAATTAAAGTGGTTTTAGTTTTAAAGAATGTCATTTGGATCATCGATCGTCATAGGTCCTATACAATCATTCAATTTCCTCGAAAATTTTCAAAAGTATTTTCCATTTGATTGCATTTTGATACAGTGGTTATGCATCAGTGGCGTCGCGTGCGCCCAGAACATTGGCCTTCACTCGGCATTTGAATACTATTTCTATAGCAGACATTTTTTATGTTACAACATTAATTTTCATAAAAGTTGAATTTTTAATAACAATTTCCCGAACATTTTTGAGGCCAAGTGAATCTGCACATGAGAAGTGATTGATCATGTCTCTTAACCGCCTTACTCAAGGAACTGATTACTATATCCCCTCTCTGTCCAGACCACATTTTCTCGAGAAAAAAGGAGCGGTCAGCCGCTCACATGTTTGAAATTTTGATGCATTGAAATGTCTTGTGTATTTCTTATTTCTTTCTCTGTGAGCACTTTCAACTTTTATATCAGATGTTGGCCTGCCTTGCTTGACGACTGTCATCTTTTCAGTATATTCCCTTCGGACGAAAGGCGTGGTTATGATCTCATCTGCAGTACTCAACATAGCGTCACATCAATCACGTAAAAACAAATTATGGAATTCTACCGAATCTGGGTGTTCGAGTCAGATGCATTACTCTGCATTGATTGGAGAACGTTCATCATCTGATCGCAGTCTTGTCTGAACGTCAGCCATCTGCTACTGTTGACGTAGTGGCCTCTCTGACATAAAGCGAATCCAGGAACAATTGGGTTGCACTTCCCTTATTTAGATACCGCGCCTCGATCAAGAATCGCGTAGAATTTCATTGCAAAAATTGGAGAAGGCAAAGCATCATGTCTATCGGTCGAAAAAGCCAGTATTGGCGCGGGCGCGTGCGCTTACTGCCTCACACGCACGCAACTCTCTTTCGCTCTGTCTGAACATCAATGCTCCGTCTGAACACACGACCAGCTTGTGTGTCTAATTATTCGAAGAAAACAGCTGTGATTCGAGCACGTGCTGCAAAACTGTTCAATGAGGTTGAGCGTCTGACTTTGAGACGGAAAGCTGTGCACAGCTGTCACGAGAAGCTATCGAATTTAAATGAATGATGACACTTTTCATTTTATAATTGATGGAAAATAATTAATGAGGATGCACCGAAGGCCTCGCAGGTACGGAGAAGACGCCACTGTTATGCATGTTAGTACCACTACTTCGCTTTGTGAAAGACTAGACTACACAGTGAAAAGACTACACAATTCAAATTTGTAATGAACTTGAAAATTGTAATGATAGGACCGAAAGGAGGCTTAATGCATGGAGCTGCTACTGCGCTTGGAATTGTGTCTTCTGAATTTTACGAAGTTTCAGGAAAAAGCATGAAGTCTTATAAGTTATTGAAGTACATTGTCATTTAAACAGTTCAGCAACATTCTCGATTGAATTTATGTGATTGTATCATTCAACACAGTGGTATGCCTTTTCAAGGATATTGTTTGTCACATTGAAGTTTGACTGCAAACTAGTTGCTGCTAGCGCATTTAATTCATGAAAGCGACAGCTTTATTGATGTGGCTGTCAAATTTGTAACACAAAGTAAAAGGCGAAGTCACAGAATTAGAGTGGTCGTCTTTTCTTCTGTTTGACTAGAAAGGAAACTTTGGAACATGTAACGTTAATGAAATGGCACAATCTGCTGACATAATGCCATAGAAATCGAACAATGAGCAGCCAGTTTATCATTAAACACGCAAAGTTGTCTGAAGTTTCAGTGACTGTTATCAACCGAATCACACAGCAAAGAGACACAGTCGATGTCAAGTTCTACAGAGAAGTTTGTGAACGTTTTTTCATCCGCCTGCTAACTTTTTTAATAATGATTGGACTGCCCAACATCATCGAGAAAACTTTTGCGCAATGATCTGAATTCTTCGAATCTGAAGGAATCGTTGCGATCGCAGCATTTTGAAGGAATTCACAGCCATCCGCAGTGTAAGGTATTAAGAAATTCTTTTTGCCCACTTAATAAGTTCCTGCATGTGCCATCTGTTTGAATCAGTTTGCACTTCTAGCAAAGTGATACGCTTAAACAATCTAATTCTGTGATGTCGCATTCTGTGATTCGCATTTCAAGCAGGGCTCCCGCCGCATTGTCTGATGCCGTGAACATTCATCAGGCCCAGATCATTCCAGAGGCTTGTTGCATAAAGCTTTCAAAAGTATTGAACTATTGATGTTAAGCAAATGGATAAAAATAAAAATCGTTAATTGCAAATCCCCCTCCCCTCCCTCCTACTTTACGGTATCTATCGACAAATATTCTAGAAGCGTTTCTATGTTAATCATTCGTAAATGAATCACCAAATAGCAGCTGCAATATTGAAACTTCGTTCAATGGTATTGAATTTCAATAGTCACTTCTTGCAACACCTAAATTGATAACTATTGACTATTGAACCCACAGAATTAGATTGTTTAATCGTATCACTTTGCTAGAAGTGCAAACTGATTAAAACAGATGGCACATGCAGGAACTTATTAAGTGGGCAAAAAGAATTTCTTAATACCTTGCAGAGATAGGAAAAATAGTCGTGCGTCGCTTGCGGATTGCTCTGAATTCCTTCAAAATGCTCCGATCGCCATGCACGACTCCTTCAGATTCGAAGAATTCAGATCATTGCGCAGAAGTTTTTTCGATAATGTTGGGCCCTCCGATCATTTTAAAAAAAGTTAGCAGGCGCATGAAAAAACGTTCACAAACTTCTCTGTAGAACTTGACATCGTCTGTGTCTCTTTGCTGTGTGATCCGGTTGATAACAGTCACTGAAACTTCGCACAATTTGGCGTGTTTAATGTTGAACTGTCTGCTAATCGTTCGATTGCTATGGTATTTAGTCAGGAGATTGTGCCATTTCATTAACGTTACATGTTCCAATGCTTCCCTTCTAGTCAAACAGAAGAAGAGACGACCTGTCTAATTCTGTGATTGAACCTTTCAATTTCAATGAACCGCTATTGAATTATTGGATTTTATGCAACAGGCCCCAGGTTCAAATTCATTGTTTGATCCTGAAATTGCGTAGTGGAGCCTCTGGTGAGTGACTTTATATCCGTAAACTAATTTGCCACCATTAATCAAATGAACCATTGATGTTTTGCATAACTGATATTATTGTCTTTTAAGTGCGATACATGCGACACAGCAAATCTTATTAATGACATACCTTTCCTAGGAGCCGGTTTCGGTGGACATCGATCTCCGCTATTGGTCTCATCGGCCGCCTCATTGTAACGAAATATCTATTCATTGATTATAATTGCTGTGACAGCTGATGTGTGATGGTAAGGGCTTGATCCTGCCAATTGACATAATTGCACAAGTATGGTTGCAGCTCAGGGGCTTGTTGCATAAAGCTTTCAACAGTATGAAACTATTGATATTAAGTAGTAAATCGATAAATTCCGTTTTCATATAACACGCAAATTGAACAATATTGAACTTCAATACTCAATAGTCTGTTTCAGTGGTGAAAATAGCGGCAGCCAATAGAAAGTGTTGCATAAAACTTAGTTGGACGTCAATTCCGATTCAGGGCAATTCCACGTGAAGTGGGACATGGAGTGGAAATCAGTAATGCATTTCTTTTAATGTTTTCTACATCAAAATTATCTGAATTTTTCATTACTGCTGTTGATTTTGATCATTTTGATCGGAAACCATTATATTTTTAGATTTTGTGATGATCCTCGAAAATGTCAGAAAAGTCGTATAATTTACATGGAAGATATATCACTTGGAATGTATCAAATATTCAACGTTTTATTGAGATATTGCGTTTAAGATTGTATCATGTATCACTCTTTACTATGGTAGAAGTTGATATCAACTGTTAACATTTACTTTCGATCCAAGGTCGCATGAAGAGCAATTTCCAAAATATAACGTACGAACGCAAAAACTATCATTTATTTGAATTGTGAATAGATTAATTGACCATTTTTCTTCAAAATTGTGGATATCTTAGTTTATCCCCTTAACAACAAATACAGCTGCACTCTAGGTCATTCGTACATCTTTCTTTACAATACGACATAGCGCAATTGTGCAACGTACGAACGATTATAGGCCTATTCAAAAACAACTTGCACCAATAACCGTGGTTTACTGCGTTCTGACAATCCCTTTTGAAGATATGCGTGCGTGCTGCGACTATGAGATATCTAGGTGACTGTGTCTGTCGTCTAATGACGCCGATTTGATAGGTTATGTGACTTTATTGGATAACAACACGCACCGACTCAAATATTTATTATGAAATACAAAGCAAGTGCCTTATATATGGCCGTGCTTTCGCCATGCCTATCGAATGAATGGTGCTAATTAATGAATGAGATTATCCGAGCGTGGAAAATGATTTCGAATGAAGCGAAACAATCCTGAACAGAAAGAAGCTCACATACAACGGAATTATAGAGGCTTGAAAAGTATAGGCCTATAGCCTAAAATAATGAACCATGTCTAAAAATGTTTAACCAACCAAATAGTAAAAGAAGTTCAAAACAAAAAAATCGATCCATAGTCAGTACAAATGCGCTTAGATGAAAGCTGAACAGCGGGTATAACCAGCGATGTTAAATGCGGAAAGTTAATTGAGTTGCCTGCCTTGCTGAATTGCATGAAGCATTTTCCATCGCTCCCAAATACATATCAGCAGCTATTCATAAGTTGACAGGGAAATAAAATTTGATTGTCATGATGATGGAAGCACGTCCAAGTAGCATGGACTAACAGACGCTTATGTGACGGGCAGTGAACTCAAAGCTGAGGATGTTTGTGGATGACCCTCCTTAAAATTAAAACTTCGAAATAGGATTTTGGAATCTCTGTTCATTTCGTCCGCAATATGTTCAGAAATTCTCAAAGAATCCAATGAATGCTGCTGGCTGTTGCCCATACATGAGAACATTTGCTAAGTGCTGTGATATAGATGCGTGATGTTGAGAAATAGGCCTTCTCGAAGTGTTCCTATAGTTACTACTAATATATACTACTTACAAGTTAACATGATGTTTAATGATGCTTAAGAATGCATCTATATTCACATACTTGTTTTGGAATGCGACCAATGCTTTTTTTGGAAACAAATGGTGCTGAAATGATTACCTTCACTATGTAGCGTACGAACGTTCTCATTGCAAAGCACGAACGCTTTTTAAATGCATCGTGAAGCTCATCCAGTTGCTTGATCATAATAACTATGCATTCACGTAGCAAATTGGATCATCAATTGTATTTCTGGGAAATATTAGCTTTCTATCAATCGTAGGAGAGCAGAAAATTTTGATAGCGCAATAGTAAGTGTTCTTCGTGTCTCCTGATTGAAACGTACGAACGGTGACTTCGAACATTTTTTCTCCATGATAAATGAATATTTGAAAGAATCAAGTCTGCACGCATTAACTACAAGAGTTTTGCAGGTACATGGCAGCAGCTGCTGATAAATATCCTTCTTCTATGAAAATATATACACAGAAATATGTTGCAAAATGTAACGTACCAACAAATGGAATTGCCATTCACTGGTTTCAAGTCTCAGATCACTTATGAATACTCCTAATCTTCAGCATGTTGGATTCCTCGAGCTCAAGTGATGATGATCTTGTTATAACAAGATAGAAGCACTTCAAGCTACGCATCAGCTTCGATTCTTCTGGCATCGATTGCAAGTGCCGATTTCGTTTGAATGCGTAGAGTAAGTATATTAGGTAGAGTGGTAACTCCGCATTTATTAAATCCACAATGTGTATACACTTTCGATTTTATTAAATGAACTCGAGGGGATATAGTTGGTAATTGTTACCAAGTGTGAGATATGCAAATTTTTGCAGTTTTCAAGAAATTTCCACGGAATTGAGTGATCATGATTGTAGCCTAATGCAGAAGGAATTATGGCATTTTACAAATTCTCAGTGTCATGACAGCCTTGGAGAGCTAATGTTTGTTAAATTAGCAATTCGATGGGTTCCTATGACTTTCATGCTCAACCTCAAGAGTATTTTCTTAAGCGTGATTATATCACAACTGGTCAAGATTCTGATCAAAATCACATAATCAAAGACAATGATTTCAATTAACTTTGAAAGATGTAAATGGGTCCACATCACCATTCAGATTCAAGAAATGAAACATAAAATCATGCCGGTGAAAATTGAATTATAAACTTGAAATTTCAGCCAATGAAGGACGAATAATATCGCGACTTTTTCATGAAGACTTCCATTATAATGCGGATCACGAAATTCCTTTGATAATCAGCTTAATTTCCGCTTAGTTAGGATGCCAATTATAGCAAATATTTATTCCTTTTGATGTCCAACTTGTTTCATTCTTATATATAGGGGCGTAATCTCGACAGTGTACGAAGTTGCAAAATTTTGACTTTTTTAAAACTGCTCAAATAATGTTTTGGACCACGGGAACGTAATCTCCGCAAAAAACTGAATCTTTTCATATAAAAATTTTCACTGTATACAGACACTTTTTTGAGTCGACACTTTACCTATATATCCCTACTCTATGTTTGAATGATGCAATGATTGAAAAACTCATCAGTGAATTTACACCATATTTGCGACATCAGCCTGTATGAATGCATATCACATTCAGATATTTACAAGCGAATTTGGTATACAACAATGAGCTCCCCCACCTACGGTATCTTTATTTTCTAGAGGCGTTTCTATATTAATCTCGCGGGCAACAAAAATATTTCACGGGCAGCATGTCGTGCACCCCTGAATTATTGAATGGCAGTGTAAATATAGAAGAAGATGCGACAGCTCTAGATAACTTGGGGTCGCAGGTCATACCTCTTTTACGCGGCGATTTGATCTATCAATTATCTCACTTCATTCTTATTGTTAATTACCTTTATTGTACACAGCAACATGCATGAAAATCAATAGCTTTTCGAACTTGGGCGTCTGCTCTAATTTGGATAAATCATAGAAATAATTCCTGTAGCCTCCAAATTTCACAGAGTTTACAAGCTTCATTGAATGTACCGACCAGTGAGTTTATGTAGCTCCTTTTTAGTCTCGCCATGCACTTGTCCAATTTATGGTAAGTGCAAATTCAAACGTACATCTTCATGAGGCTCTTCTGTCAATAACTACTGAAATGTTGCCAATCAGTTACAGAGTACATCACAGAATCGTAAAATACCGAGATAATTGCTATGCGGAGAACTGAAGTTGCTCATCTCTTATGTCGCGAAATTTTTGAAAAGTTGCTGGCTAACATTGGTTGGTGAAACAATCGTTTTCATCTAGATATGTATTACTTTGCTCTTCCCTCAAATTGGACAAACGGCGCAGCCAATTAATATGTTTGAAATTGAAGTTATATGATATAACTTGTACATGTAAGTGCTTCTTGGAATAAGACAGGAGAATGGAGAAATTAATTTTCTTCTTTCTGGTGTCATTTCTCATTAATTTCTTGCTGCAGGTTGTGTTTACTATTTGCCCTGACTTTTATTCAGAAATCAATGGAATTTGTATTCATATTTCATCTTCCGCATTTCGCACGATATGTGGCGCTGCATTCTATTGCGATCATCGTGATGGTCAGCTTCTCAGTGGAACCTCATATCTTCACTTTAACGGAAAATCTACCGCACAGCTCCCGACTAAGTTTTGGGTTGGATTAAATGATCAATTTTACGAATGTGGAACCAGTCGCAAAGGTTGGCAATGGAATGATGGATCTTTGTATCCTCCTTCAGAATTATTGAATTGGGCACCGAATCATCCAAAGGATACTGACCACTGTACTGAACAATGTTCAAGCAATGGACTTCTTTGTAGTCGACCTTGTGCATCGTTCCAAAACAGAAGTAGTAGAGCTGTGTGTGAATACACTCTTCCGGAGAAGAGTCATGTCGATAACGTTTATACTTTCAGGAGGTTTGGTTCAGCTGAAGGACAAGCCCTTGATAATAACATAGACTCACAATTGGGTTGCATTGCTTATATTGAACCACATGTTTGCCAAAATCTTTTGGACTGCCTTGTTGAATGTATTGATTTATTGGGTCAGTGTTCTGCAGTATATTATGAACGCATTGTGCGTGATGGCAAAATCATAACATTTCTTGATGTCCGATTGGGTCAAATTGATGATAATCACGAATATTTCAAATTTTTGAATTAACCGTACGAAAGATGGATGCGGTTTCATAAATGGCTTATAATATGATCTTCTTTACATCAACACTTTCGACTTTCTGACTAATCTGTTAGCCTCGCTAGCAATTATCTAACCGTAGCAAAGTAGCATCTGCATAATTTTTTTTCAGACTACATGTGTTATTGGTGTTAAATACAGAAGGAAATAATTATTTGATTTTTATAGTCGCTGACGCTAAAAACACGCATGGCATTGTCTACCGGCTCCTAGTATTTCTCGCTTTCTAGCAAAAGAATCTGCTGAATCGGGAGATCTCTGACAACAAAAGCTTTCATCAAGCTCAGCTGCGGCTCCAAATTAGATAACGTAACTCTAGAAACGGTTCTAAACGCAGTAATGAATTACTTTTGACTGTAAAATATTGCAAACTATGTTTTCAGGATCAATCTGTAGAACTCCTTCAAACTCTTGAGATCATTAAGTCACTAAGGGATTAACCACTCCTTTCAATATTATCAATGGTTTAGACTTTTTGTTGGTAAGGTATTCAATTATCCAATTTCATTCTCCAAATGGTGTGTTTTATAATTCTCATCCACATCTGTTCATCTCGTTGCAGGCCTACTTTGTGGGAACTTTATAATGACAAAATAACGCCTGTACAAAGCTATCCCATTTTTGCAAGTAGTTGATATAAACCTTGATACAGGCACGTCTAAACATGAAGCAGGCATCACAAAATAGAATCATCAATGCTTAGAAGCTCAAATCAGAAATTAGGCTAATGTAGGAATTCAACTCACACCTACAGCCAGTGTATTTCAAGGCGATTCGTACGACTAAAAAAACCGTATTGAAATCAACATCATTGCGATAACATAAAAGCTGTATAAAAGCAGCTTACTGTACTATAAAAGTTATGGAAAAGTAGCTTACTGTACTATAAAAGTTACAGAAAGTAACGGAACAAACGGGCACTGCTAGCCTGACAATAGAAAAGAAGAGAAATTTATTCTTAAAATACTATCGATAACATGCTGGCCATATAGGGTATACAATGTGATATATATAATATGCATAAGTATAAGCATGAAACAATTTGGTAAGAGAATGATTACTCCTTCCCACGATTCTACGTTTTCAATGTTGTGACGGTGGGTATTATCCTTAATAAACATTGCCTACAGCCATAATCAATTCCCTTAGAATTGTGCAACAATGTAGCCCAATTTCTGCCCTTCAGTGAGGTCACAAAGTTAGAAAAAGTTAGAGAGAGAGAGAGAAAGCTAAAAAAAGCTATTTTATGCATGGTCACGTGCGTAAATATAAGTTCCGTAGGCATAATTGATAATGATATCTTACCGATATGTTTTGAGGTGGAAGTTTGATAGCATGTTAATTGTAGTTGCTATCTGACCGTTAACCAGTTATGAGAGATGTGTTGGCATAATATATTTCTACTTCTATTAATTACGCACTGTCAAAAAGAGCTGGTATCGTTGGACCGACACTGCATTTTTTCGGTGCAGTGAAAAGGTTATGATATGTGACGCTAATATCGTTTCTGACCCAGGACTCGACCCCGAAACGCCGTCTGGCCGATAAAAAGTCCGCTCTAAAGGTCAGAAATAAGGTTTTGCAGTGTCAGCATGACCTTTACTATTCTCCGTGGCCAAAACAAGACAGGCGTCGTGTGGCATACAATGCATTACACGTAATCAAGTTATTGGCTATACCGTACTACTGCTAATTTTGCAAAATCCTATTTATTCTCAGATCGGAAACTCCAACACACAGAGCCTATTTATTTCGAGATAGCAAGATAAGGGTCAACTCCTATATAATAAGGCCATAGTCAACTCTATATTCTTAACGCTAAGACCACATTTCAAAATTTTGAAATTAATTTATTTTGAATCTTGGCGATCCGAATAAGATGCTCGACTGTAGGATACCTTTACAGGCACAACATGAAACCCGACTGCATCACACCAGATTATTTTCCGAGTATGCTATTGGGACACTCTAGCAGAACCAGCGACGTAAAAAAGGAGAGTCAGAAGTATCAATTGAAAAGCAGATGCTCAAATGTCGCACAGTAACAATGTAAGAAGTCACAGCCCAGCGTGTTCTAATTCACTTGCTCCTACAGTTGTGAGACTGACAAGTATGATAAGTGCGACTTCTTTGCAAGTGTGATGCAGCACATTGAACTGATTTCTATGTAGTTGCAGAAAATCTACCTTGTCAATTCAACAATTAGATCCAAAAATGACTGAGTTTCAAACATAGAGGCCTGTTAACATTGTTCCCTGATACATAACGGTAAGATGAACATTTCAAAGATTAGAAGATCCGTCTGAACTGCTGATATCCAAGAAGCAAAGCTCTTTTATTGCAATGTCTAAAGAGAAAACACTTAAAGGTGTGCTCTAGTTGATCATTTTGTGTCATATTCTCTCCATCAGCAATAACAACTGAAAGTTAATCCTGAAGTTAGCCACATAAAAAATAGAAAACACAACAGAGAGATAGAGAACATATTCGGGCAGGATGTTTCATAGACATCCCTGATTCGGGAAAGTTCACCAAGAATGCTTCCTACCTAAAGTCATGGATTTCTGTCTAAATGCAGCGTTGTGAGTCTGACAAACCGATTAGGCAATGAAATTCTGTCTGTCGATAGTTTAGAAACAGTTTCAGAAATCATTCTCACGTGGTCCGATATCTATGATTCATACAGTTCATACATCGAGGAAGCAATTGTTATCCTTTGAACATCATGTGGCAGTAGGCGTTAATCAACACAGAAATTAACATTTCTAAAGTATCACTGGTTTTTTAAAGGTTTGCATTTAAGATAAAATCTCTGCGCTTACCTACTAGGATAGTCCATGTTATGTCCTTTTGCGTTCTTCTTTATTTTTGCATACTTATTGTTGCTTATGTCAATTATTTATGGACATGCTGGGCAAATCCATACAACAATTGTCAAAAAACGTGTCTTTTGTCTGTAAAATCTTAAGTTCTGGACAGATTTTCATAATTTTTTTCATCTTGATAGGATCTCATCTTTTCGGTCATGATAAATTCAAATTAATTTGACAAAGTTTTATTCATGAAAAATTTACCTGAGGGCAGAAAAAGTGCCAAAATGCCTGTCCCCAGCATAGGTACACTAGGTGACATTCCACGCGTAATTACGGAACACCCCAAACATCCGTGGTTAAAGACATTCTTCCTTCTACACGGGTACATACGCGCTGCACTAAGAGTCAGAAATCATTTGATCTGATGCTGTTAAAACATGGGGATGTTTATGAATACGCATTGGCGAGCGTTTATAGTTTGCGCGTCGTCTGCAGTTGTCTGCGCTGCCGCTTGAACCACGGATGAACCGCTATGCATGTTCTGTCTTCCCTGAGCATGAAATCGAGGGAACTTAGGAATGATGTTTTAACTTTCCTTATACGACAAAATACATCATTTGTGAGTCTAGTTGTCGCATCAAAAGGAAAAAATCAACAATGGATCATCACTAATAGAGCAATTGTGAATTTAAAAAAATGACTGTGTTCTTTCGACCAGACTTTTTTGATTTTTCTCAAAATTTCAAATTGTTGCTGAAACCAGATTTTTTACCCGGATCTCATGAAAACTCACAGAATTATCAAGAACCATGATGTAATCATGCATGCGAAATTTTGCTTGGAAAGACAATGGTTATCATTTTCAAAATCTCGTAAAGCTCCAGAAAATGTTCATTTGACCGAGACCACAAAATTATCGGTCAGAAGACACCTGGTAATATATAATACAGATAGAAAACTTGTAACAATACTCTTCTGATGTGGTCGCCACTATGATTTTCGGATTCAGCGTGAAAAATTGAACATATATGCAAATTTTAAAAGAAAACGATGCTAACGAGTTGCTAAGTTGAAAAGACAAAATTGCCGAAAAAATGTGAATTTGTTGGTATAAATTTATGTGTTACTTGAGTTAAACGACATCTTGCAGCTGTAGTTAAAGGCGGATTTTGTGAAAGTAGAAGTGCGACTGCACTGCGCAATTGCACTTGTGCTTGATCTGGAGTAATTGCTATTTTACCTGCGCACTGCACTTGCGCAGACACTTTTTCTTAGTTGAAGGGTAATTAGTAATTACGATTACACTTGCACATAATTGTAGGTGATTGCGATTGCACTTTCACAACTATACTCGTGCTTATTTGAAGGGCACTTGCGCATAATTATTGCACCTCACTTGCGCAAACAAATTTCCGATGTGCAAGTGAGGTGCCACTTGCTGTAAGTCAGATGATTCTTAACCGGGGGTATGTGACTCCCTGGGGAGAAATTCAACATGCCAGGGAAGGAATGGCGTGCAAAGGAGGATTTGGGGGCGAATGAGGTTCTAAGGAGTATTTGGGATGAACAAGATCTGATGATTTCCTCCAAGACAAACTTGTGACTGCATTCACAATAAATAGGCAACTCATCGAAATAAGTTTACACATCGGAAGCAAGTATACATGTGTGCAGTTTTATGACGTCACATGTGAGTTGTCATCATTGTCAGTGATCGCTAATCGTTTCACAATATTCAAGATGCTAATGTAGCTGCTGTTCAGTAGCTATATGTGCGACCACAGATTTAGAAACTACGAACAGATTTGTGTGCGACGGTCCCATTCGAATTTTCATAATACAGGAAAATAAACTACGCGGCTCAAGTTTATCATTTGCACGTTTTGTCTGCGGCCTGTGCATTAAGCATCAGGGCCGATGCAGTCCTTGCAGTTTTGTCATAATTTTTTTGTAGTCTTTCTTGATGACTGTTCCCATACTTGGATATACCATACTTGTTTCCTGATTGGTTACCTGAAAAGCATACATTTGAAAATATTTGTTGTTGCTATCTTTGACTTCTATTTTAAATTTGAATAAAAGCCTATTAGCTCTGAGGGATGAATTAAACATGCTTTCAATGTTTAGGGAGGAATCTGGGAAGGCTATTAAGAACCACTACTGTAAGTGGTAATTGCAATTATCTTATCATAATTGTAAGTCATTTGCAGCGCAAGTATAATGCAATTATTTGCAAGTAATGTTGACTAGTGAGGTTTCCAATAATTGTCAAATGTTTATGTATTGTCAATATCATTTGACTGTCATCTTATTGAAAGCTTGCATGTGTATAGGCCTACATTTTCCCATAATCATCAGCAATAACATTATTTTTATGGACATGGTGCAATGCACCTGTCATCTGTCCATGCATAATGTTACCCTTGATTAAGAATGCCGAAGTACCGGGTAGCACAAAATGTCTTTTGTTCCTAATAAGACCATTGGCAATTGAAAATATTATGCATTTCACCAGGAGTGCCCTGGCTTCGCTACAATTTATGTACTTGAAGGCAGCCTTTCTTCATCTGAGAAGAACTTAAGAATAAGTTCAAAGAATGTTAGCTCGTTGTACTTCACAATTTTAGACAACTTTTTTTATTCCGATGATGAAAGGTAGGTTCAATTTCTCGAACATAGTCGAGGCCACACTGTTTGATCTCAGAATTATAATCAATCAATACCTCAGAACAAAGAACCCAATAAATGTATTAAAATATATTACTCATTTAATTGCTTACATTGTATTAACCACAGAATTAGATTCATCTGCGCACGCTTCGGTTTCCTAGAAAGGAAGAATTGTATGTAGCCTTATCGAAATGGCACATCACAGAAACAGACAACTTGCTCCTTCTCGAATGGATAATTCGTGCATCGCTGCTATTGGAAATGGCAAACAATAAGCTGTCAGCAGTGGACACCAGAGCCAGTGAGAGATGCGTGCGTGCTATGATATCACTTCGCACACACCAAAACACATATCGATGTCTGGCTTCGATTCAATGTATGCAATATACAGTGAGCAATGCCGAGGAGAGGACTTGAAATCATCAAGTGAACTAATTTTCGTACGCCTGCTACTTTTTTCAATGATGATCGGAAGGGCCAACATTATGGAGAAAACTTGTGAGCAATGATCTGAATTCTTCGAATCTGAAAGAATTATGGCAATCGAAGCACTTTGCTGGAACTCACATTAATCCGCAAGCGACGCACGACTTCTTTTCCAATCTCTTTATGGTATTAGGAATTCCTTTTTGCCCACTTAATAGGTTCCTCCATGTGCAGACGATTTCATATTAATCACACTGATTGATCAGCAAACCGAGGCAGATCAACAGAATATTTAATTGCTAGCAGTAACATCCTCTGATGCCGTTATATTTCATTACGAATCCTACTATAATTTTCAAAGTTTTGTCTTCCAGAATCACTGCAGCGCCAGCATGTCACTGAGGACGTCGAGGAAGCAGTGGAGAGGAAAGATAGCGTCATGTTTACGTTGCGTGAATACTGCGGAGGAAAGAAGAGGAGGCGCTTAGATGACAATTCCTGTATAGGTTAAAACCTAATACACATATAAATATTGAAGTGAAGTGCAGCTGTTCTCTTTGTTCCGATCTTGTTTCACTAGAATAGCCCAAAGAAATTGAGGAAGAGGAGAAAGGAGAAGTGCGGGGAGATTCTATGGTGAAATTATAACTTTATGACATTCTTTTTTCTGTATTACAGAAAAGACATGCAAGCACACTATTGACAAATCTAAACAGCAGCATGTAAAACAAAATCATGAACGTTGGGTGTTTGTCGCATATCGGGGAGCAACCATTGACGTTTAGTCAACACAAATACGCTGGGCCATTTTGTCATCGAATCAACATCAGATGTAAGGCCGACACTTTTTCCAGGTGAAGTCTCTCCAGTCATAATCCCTGCTCTTATTGTCAGCGAATTCCTTGATAAATGAAAACTGCAAATTTATAAAAAAATCGTAAAAGCAAAAAGGAAGTACTTCAGCGGACAAAGCAAATTTTAGTATAATGCGGCAGACGTTTCGCCCATAGGCTTTGTCGATGCCAAATGACAAGTATAATAGTCGTCTGCTGCATCATGATAAAATTTGCAGTGTCCGCTGAAATAGGGCCTAAACCCCCTTTTGCTCTTGCAATGATATCCGGACATAAGGAAATAACTAAACTTGTTATCAAAATCACTCATAACTGAAAATGTTCGATAGCCAGAAGGCCTATAGAGCGAGAATATTCATTGTAGTGCTATCACGAGCAAGTTCATGAACTGCTACTACAAGATGCCACCATGAACGTATCATATTAGAATTGTCACTACTTTTTTATCCTGTAAACCAGTAGCCTGTGTATTATTAGACAGCATAAGTTCATTTAAACGTGCTGCTTATAATTTCAATTCTTCGCATCGAGTTTTTTCTTTTTGAAACATCTTCGCAGCTGACACGACCACTGAGGTGTGAGTGCGCGGTTTCCAATTGCGGATAACTCTTGTTGTATTCTAGCAACAAACTTATTAAGCAGTTGCATTTCTGACGTTCTCTGCTTTAAAATGAGTGTCCATAAATGGCAATTAGGAAACGGGAAGTTGATTTCTCAGAAAAAACGCCGCTAATTTTGGAACACCCCTCGTATCATTTGTAGAAGTATAGAACCTGCACTGCTCTTTTTCAACATCTCTTTGACGGTAGTCCCCAACTGTTTTTACTATTTGGAATAATGAACATTCCAAGCAGATGCATAATCGAAAGAAAAAACAAAGAAATCGTCACAGCGATATGAAATTTATTAACAATTTCCATGGCTTTCATAGTCGAATTATAAAGTTTACATATCTTGCACGCAATTTAACAGAGCTACCACATAACGTGGAGGAATGTGCTGAGGGGATATGGAGTCAAAGGACTGATATTATTTCAAATCAGAAATAGTCCAAAAGACTTTGAAAAGATAACAGAAAATGTTTATTATCAAGAAGCAACAAAGTGATGAATGTTTGAACCGTAATCTGTCGTCAGAAGCTACACAAGTAACAATACAATATTACAGAAAAATATTGACATTACGAAGACTTTCAACGTCAGTTAGAGTGGAGGATGCGCATTTAATCGGAGATGCTGCTGTTGGAGCAGTAATTCTTTGTTCTTTGTACAGTTTTCATATGAACATATTGCTGCAAGTGGTTCATAACATCATTGAGTTTATTCAATATAAAAGAAAACATCACTGGATACCAACAAAGAGGAAAGAATGTAACAAAACAAAAAAAAACAATTTAACCGCTTCATTATTACACGTTCAGCTATCTGTCTTGAATGTCGTCTTTGAAATCAAAGCTAGTCGAAGCAGAAACTATATCTCTAAAACAAGTACCAATGATACTACTCTTCTTTATCGTCGGAAGGGTTAGACATCCACGAAATTCATTCGACGAAGATCGTTCTGATGAAATCAACTTGGTTGGTCGGTTCCTCCTGGCGTCTGGATTTCCGTTGAGTCATTTGATGCCGCAGTAGATTCAATTTGGAGACTCACAGCCGGTTCAGAGGAAGGATTTACAGCGGGAGATGTAACAGCACTGGCATCACTGTCTTTTGATTCATCCACCATGGAAGGCCATTGTGTAGTGGTGTCTGGCCTACTCAGTCGTTCATTCAGAGCTTTCAACGCCATTTGTCTGCAAAGAAATGACATTTAGGACAAGATGATTCAAGGCACAATTTCTTAATTTGATACTAGACCGCCTGCATGAAATTGTGAATCACAACACAGTCAAGAGCTCACAATCGAACATCAAAATATAAGTTATACGCACTGAGATGTTCATAACAGTTTTTAGCCACCTAGTTATGAAAATATACAATTTGATTAAGTAATCGTTAGTAGGGAGCCGAGATGGTAAATGACTATAGAGAATATCTACCATAAAATTGGAACCCAAACTAACCACAGAAGGAATCACAAGTTTTAATTTTTGCGTGCTGACTCGATGGTAATATCAAGTACACGAGAAATTTCGCAATAATTATATTCTATCTTATTGTTTGTCAACTTATTTCAAGTTATGTATTTTGTCAAATATCAATCTTAAATATGACATTATTCATCGTGTTTTTACTTCTCTTCTGAGAAATTCTATGGTCTCCCTGGTACCGCAATTAAGTGTTTGACACAGCGATCTTTTTGGTCCAGAGGACGAGTTCGAGCCCCGTAAATGTCAATTGAAGGCTGCCAGAATAGCATCTAGACTAGCTATTGCAGCAGCGTCCAATGACCCAATGTGAATTCATTTATGACAAAATAATGTCATGGTCATCCTGGTACCCACTTTAGCTTTTAGAACCACGTTATAATAGAAGGCAAAATATTCAATGAGCACTGTAAGACCACTCTCATCACTTTACTATACCACGCTGAATCAATGCATTTTCTCCTAATCGAGTGATAGATAACATAATTTTATCGAAGATTTCTCTGAGAAAAGATGCTATCATCTCAATACCCTAAAATAAGTCAATTTCCTTTCCTCGGAGACGCAGATACCAATGTACATCTTTCTCTTACACTGATGACCTCACGAACGTGAAAAACTCTCTCTGCTGTCTTCATTGCATAGATATGATGAGTTCCGGTCAAGCTTCGCGTGAAGAAGGAGACGACAATGATTTGCGGCCATCTCTTAGACGCATAAGTGGTCACGTTCCTTATATAATGAGCTATGATTTAGTAAGGTCAAGTTGATCACAAGTCGTAGAGAAGTAATGGGTCGCGAAATGACGCACATATCGCAACTGCATTAAAGGCATGCTTGATGACTTTCTAAAACCAAGTCATACAGAAGTTTCAAATCAGATTCAGCCATAAGAAGTAAAATGAATGCTCTCATTCTAACTAATTGGGGTAGTGTGTAGGTCGCTCGCAGTGATAATTTGAAGTTACGCTGATGCTCTTTTACTCAAAATTCGCTCTTTCGCATCCGATGGGTCTGTGATCGCTTATTAAGTTTGAAAGAAGGATAAAAGTGCTGCACTTCGACGTTGTTTATGAATATGTTTTCTAACTTAAAGTGCGAGTATAAGAAAAATCTAATTTAGCTTGTCAAAGTGCAGGAAAAGTTACATCGGTCTCTATTAGTTGTCTTAGTTTTTATTGTGCCGATATTTGAAACTGACACTCATCCTACTAAAACATTGATAAGCCCCAAATTGAATTCTCGACGCTGCTAATCTGATGTTTCTATGTCCTTTCATGAAAAATATTTTACAAATTCTTACTTGTTCGTTCAATGGTCACAACGGCATCTTAATTTGAATAACTTGACTATGATCATCGTTGTTTAATTTCATGAAAAATTCAATTTTATTGCCACACAATCTTTAAATATTGTGCAATTGCTTTGGGGCTTCCTGGACTTTCAATGTTTCAACTTAGACAAGCAATGGGATTTCCTTCGATCTCTGAAGTCATAAGTGAAAAGCGTTTGCGTTGGTTCGGGCACGTGAGGCGTAGATACCAGACTGAGTGGATCAGGAAAGTGTTCGAAATGGAAGTGGAAGGGAAGAGACCGACCGGAGGAACCTCGAAAGACATATGCTGTCCAAGATGACATGCGCAGATTCCGTCTCAAAGAAGACGCTCAAGACCAACAGAAGTGGAAGATCACCATCAGCAGAAGATCGCCCAATCTAGCGGAGCCAAGAAGACAGACATTAAAAGGATGAATTTGAATTGAATGAACCAACCACTGATTTGGAGGTAGCTAGAATAGTTGATTATTTCTAGCTACATTATCTGTTATTCGAAAAATTAAAGACTATTGAGACATGCAGAATACCGCACTCAAACCAATACATCCGTTAATATAAACATTGTGGGATCAAAATCCCGGAATATTTTGAAGAAGATCTAAATCACTAGCCGTGACCTGCATATCAATCAATGATGCATTTAGGCGGAAGACAACCATTTATCTGCTACAAGCCTCTCCAAATAAGAAGATAAATCGAAAATCCTTATCCTATTTCATATTGCCAAATCAGATCAATCAATAAAGCGTTTTTAATTAAGTACAACACGTGTGTTGAAGTAATGCTGCCATAATCCGACGCTATGCACGACTTGCTAAGTTGTACAACACGCGCAATTTAATGCGTTGATTGTTACAGGTTGAGGCACCAATTACCGATCTAATCATGCATGTAACACGTAGAAGTAGGAGAACACCAATGTAACAATATACACGTGCAACAATAATAACACGTTGTAAACCAGGAAATTTTCGCGACAGCATTAATTTCACGAAAACACAATTTTTCCTTTTTGTTAAGCAACTCTGCAGGTACCTGCCTAAAAACCTCAATTACTTCATGTCCTTTACTAAACAATAATTCTGCTGTCATGAACAGTAAGAAAACGCATGATAAAACATTGCAAACAAGCAAAATGCACTACAGATCGTAGACAATATATGAATAGTACATCATGCATATGAATTCATTTCCAACAAATTTGGTTGATTTCAGGATTGCGCAGCCTGAAAATTCCGATGTGCATGTTTTGACAGCAGATAATTGAGCTTCATGCCACTGTTGTAAAGTATTAGGATATACTACTTCTACGCATAGATACTTAGGCATTATATTAGGGAATGTTTTTGACATTCTGTAACTGAACATGTTGCAAACGGTTATGATTGCTTTTCAGTAGGCTGATTTAGAGTGAAAGCTTCAAAGAAAACGGCCATGTCTGGTCTGAAATAAATTGAGTTTAGCAGGACTGCCACTCTTCCGGCTTTAACCGGATTTCCGGTTTTTTTAGAATAAACTAAGTAGTGAGAAAATGTTTGGCCAAGGAACAAATAATTAGGGTTTTCAACTATTTCAGATTTTGAAGGGCTCCTTTTGGTACTGCCAGTGGGCCCTTTAAGATTGTAAAAGGGCCTTTTAAGATCGCTAGGGGGCCTTTTGAGATTATGCAGTGGCACTTAAAGATCGTGAGCGGGACCTTTTGAGACTGCGAAGGGGGCCCTTTAGGATCGTGAGGGGGTTCTTTTGAGACTGCGAAGGGGCCCTTCTGAGATTGTGAAGGGGCCCTTTCGAGACTGCAAAGGGCCCCCTATAAGATCACTCTGCGCCCTTTCGAGATAGCGAAGGGGCACCTACAAGTTGGTGAGGGGGCCTGTTGAGATTGTGAAGGGATCCTTTAAGATCATGAGGGGCCCTTTGGATATTGCGAAGGGGCCCTCATGAAATTGTGCAGTGGCACTTTAAGATTGTGAAGGGTGTTTTTGAGATTGCGAAGGTCCCTATTGAGATTGTGAAGGGGCCTTTTTGAGATTGTGAAGGGCATCTTTTTCAGTTTCTGAAGGGCTGTATTTAGATATGAATGGACATTTTGAGAGTGTAAGGGATCTATAAGATTGAGACCAGGACCCTTAAAGATTTAATGCGGGGGCCGTCCTTGCTTATGTCGGGGCTCTATTAAAATTGTGAACGGGGCCATGCAGATTGTTAGGGGACCTTAAAACCCCTGTAACTTTAAAGGGTCATCAATTTCAAAGCAGTTACTTCCCAAAAGTCCGCTTGACGCTTGGACAGAAGATCATTCTACAAGCAAGTCAGTGATTCCTTCGTCAATCTTGAAGAAGCAGGACGAAACGCAAGTAATCAAGGCTTCGAAGAAAGAAATTTAGTTGGGAACGCCTGACGAAAAAGTTGTAGCACGTTGTTACCGAGTAGATTATGAATTGAGTCTTGATTGCTTTGATGCTCTCCAAAGAAGCGTCTACCATAAAAACATGATACAAATCTATCGAAAAGTTTCGGAAACACAGGGGAGTGACGAAAGAATAATTTGTACAATCACTTGTAGTGCGCTGGCATTCCATCCTTCATGAAGATGCTCCTATCTTCAGTGACATTTGGTATCCTTACACAGCATGGAAAGGAAGATCTTACCACACATTCTCGGTTTCTGGAAAGAAAAATGGTTCCCTTCAAAGAAAATGGCTTAAGGAAATGCTTGACATAACAATTAGACCGCGCTGATCCATAGATTTTGTATGAAAATATTTGCTGTGACCAGACCAGACCGCTGATGCAGTCTTTCAAGTGTAGAATAGCTGAACAGCAATTCCCAGTTGCTTCATGAAAATTCTCCACAATAAAGACGAGGAACGATTAACAGAAAATGACAGAGCTGCACGAGAAAACTGCATTATAAATTTGACCGTAACATTTTTGAACGAAATGGAGAAAGTTGTCTTTGAAACAGTTAAGTCAAGTTATCCATAGGCCTACACGTAGCTTATTCGATGATATGCAGTCTTTACATCGAGCTGAGATCATCAAGCGCTCAATAACTTCATGCTGATTTTGCGTATGAGGTTATGTGGGTTTTGTAGTTCGCTCTGTATAACCTTTGAAAACAGTTCCTATAAACATGGTAGCTGACTGGCTGCTCGAGTCATGCATTCCAGTGCACCTTTTTAAAACTGATGATTGTTTATGCCACTTATTGCTTGCTGACTATGAGGACGCAGAAATATCCTGATTAGAACAGACCAAGCTTCTGCCTGAACGCTTTCAAAACTTACCGGGTTGTGTAATATTGAATGACCGTAAGTTTCTTACGAGGGGTGATTGAAAAGTTCGCGGCCCGATATAGAAAAAAGCATATTTCGCATACGATACATATTTATTTTTCGACATTATCGCTCCTACAATCAACGCACTTAGCCCAACGGTGCTGCAATGCGCGGATCCCTTGCTCATAGAAGTGTGAGTCTTTGGAGTCCAGATACCCCTCAACGGCCTCCATGACGTCACTGTTGGATGCGAAGTGCTGACCACTGAGTTCCAATTTCATTTTTGGGAAGAGATGAAAGTCCGATGGTGCCAGATCAGGAGAAAAGGGTGGATGGGAAATGATGTCAAACCCACAACCTTGGATGGCAGACATGGCGGTAGCGGAGGTGTGAGCAGGCGCATTGTCTTGATGGAAGAGCACGCCTTTCGTGAGCTTCCCTCTCCGCTTGATCTTGATCTGCACTCGTAACTGCTGCAACAAATGAGCGTAGTACTCGCCAGTAATTGTCCGACCAGTCTCTAGGAAGTCCAACAGCAAAACTCCTTTCGAATCCCAAAAAATGGAGGCCATGACCTTTCCCACGGACCTGGTGACCTTGGCTTTCCGCGGAGTTGGTGATCCTGGGTGCTTCCATTGTTTCGATTGTTCTTTCGACTCTGGCTGATAGTGGTGAACCCAAGTCTCATCCATCGTAATGAACCAGTCCATGAAATTTTCAGGATCTCTTACGAACAGCGCCAGGTTGTCCCTTGAGATGACAAAGCGGGCTCGTTTATTCTATGGTGTGAGCAGTCGTGGCACCCATCGAGCGGAGACTTTGTTCATGCCAAGTTCATGATGGATGATGTTATGGACACGCTCTTGTGAAATTTTCAGTTCGAAGGCAATCTTTCGCTCGGTTGTACGGCGATCATCAAGAATAATCTTTTGAACATGATCGATCACATCTTCTGTTCTCACTGTCACTGGTCTTCACAACGGGGATCATCTTCCAAGCTCTCTCTTCCTTGCTTGAATTCTGAAGCCCACTTCTTGACTGTGGTGTAGGACGGAGCTTTCTCACCAAGTGTTCAAACCATATCATCATGAATCTCCATTGGTGTGAGTCATTTCAAGCCGAGATAACGAATGACAGCTCGATTTGAAACGTGATCCATCTTACGCAACACT
Source organism: Prostheceraeus crozeri (assembly GCA_907163375.1). NCBI lineage: Eukaryota > Metazoa > Platyhelminthes > Polycladida > Euryleptidae > Prostheceraeus > Prostheceraeus crozeri. The sequence continues at coordinate 182,362 of CAJQUW010012544.1, read as the reverse complement.
TATCTGACTAACTGACTGATAAGTTAGTAACTGAAGTTAAGTAGCTGTGGTTTAACAACAGTTCACCGGATCGACTGATCACTCGTCATGCGCCGTCAGCACATTCCATTGTATCAATCCACATGTGCATAATGGCCTGGCCTTAAGCTTTCTATGTCAGGCCGCGAACTTATCAATCACCCCTCGTACTTTGAGGTGGCCCACGGCTACGTATTTCAGGGGTCCCATTCCGATTTGACTTTCCGGTTTTTATTTTTGATGAGAGTGGCATTTTTGCTTTTCGCAATTTTGTGCAAATAAGACCCCATTGACATTGCTGAAACCGGTCAAAAATCTGAGTTTTCCTTGTCATTGCAATTCTTAATGCGAATAATTCAATTTTCTCTTTGAGCAGTGCTTGTAATAAAATTTGATTTCAAAACTAACCCTACTTAACAGTTTTGTGCGATCGATACTGCTTAAAGAAGTAAAGTCTACATTATAATCAGTGTTTCAAAGTGTTGAGTAGAATATTCTACTACGGTGTTTGGAATTAAATTTCGAACGACGAAGACTTCAAATCAAGACAATTTTCATAACATGAGAAAATCATAACAGGTATAGAAATGTGAAGAATGCAATTGTTGGGTGATTAATGCAGTTTTCAACCCATGCATAATTTTACTTCGAAATGTTATGTGCTTTTAAAGTGACACGTAAAATAGTCAATCCACCTCTTCGTTCATAATTCACTAGTTCAGTGACTGTGATGCTGAGTCCATTTACTACCCTAAATACGTGGAACGTCCAATAAGCTTCCGGACTAGGAAGATCCAGGAGGGACCTCAATACGTATCATGGGAAACTATAGGCTATGGCAGAGAGATTAAACCAGGAGAGACGATGAATTGAAAGGAAATGATAGAATTGGGTCAAATGCGATGTGGCAGTAGCTGATGTTCGGCGCAATAACAACACTAGTAATAAACATGAGGTTTTGTGCAGATGTTGATATCGACGGTTACAAGCTACAATGTATGACACCTTGACAGGTGCTATAGACAGGCATTGAAATGCAATCCTCAAAAATTAACTTAAAAGAAGACAGTCTCACTTGAGCATTACTCTGAATGTACTAAACCTGAAATTAAATTGTTCATTTTGATACGACTATCAACAGAATTATGAATGATAACATCAATTAAATTAATGGAACACTATCACACACTGGAAAGGGGTCTAAAACCACGACTGCGGCACTAAAATTGCGTATTCTAGATAGATTATTTTCTTCATCCTTATCTTATATGGATCAAGTTTTTGTCATGATCGTCATGTTCACTACCAGCTGGGGGATATTACATTCTGAGATAAGTGTGAAAATACCGGGATTATGATCCCTACAACACACATAGGAAGCAGACAGTCATACAACTTATAATGATCAACTTTTAGCCAGGAGATGTTACATGACTGACCATTTGTTGACTATTTAATAGCATTTTACGATTTCCTTGAAGCAGTATTTTGTTAATGTTATATGTTTGTAGTGAATTTAATTAAATGCAAGCCTGCTAGATATAAAAAATCAAATCACAATTATTAATTATCAACAAAAAGCATTATTAAAACGACTTGGAACTAGATATTTTAAGGTTAAAAGCAGAATAAGATGCATATGATAAAGCGGCTAATGATTGACGATGAGACACGACAACAAAACACCACCAGAGAGCTGCCGTTGCAATAACCTCAAGACAATGGACGGTCAATTCTTTTGTCGGAAATCATGTGATGAGAGGAGTGACAATGGCATCGTTTTATGAGCATAACGGGGTTGTGTCGAAGTAAGCTTATACGGCGATATTGAAGAAATCGACTGTCAGTTTTGCTCATTGATTCGCTTGTTGCAAAGGGACTTTCCCAGAAAAAGTACATTTCTTCTATATATTTATTTTTCTGAAAAGATAGTCAAGATTGGATTAGGATACTAGTACAGGTTGAAACCCATGAAACACGTTTGTAGCAGTTTGATGACACATTGTTCTGCAAATATACAGTCCGGTGCAGAATACTAGCACATCTTTTAAAAACTCAATTGTTACTGATACTGCTCTACAAAGAAGTGAACATAACAAAAGCTGTTTACCCTGCAAACATTTCCGGTTACTCAGAGCTTATTTTGCATGGTGATGCGTCAGTACATGGAATGGACCAGATGCGCCCAGTAGGCCACGAAGTTCGATACGCAAGGACGCTGAGAGGCAATAACAATTGAAGTTGAGGTCGACTAGTCAGCTGGATTGCGATCAGTTACCTCTAGATTGATAGCAATTCATGTAGTGGTTCCAAAACACCTATTAACTATTTCAGCGTTAGTCCATCTTGTCGCAAAATCACCATTTATGCTACCCTCTAAATCGAAATGTCTCGACTATTCTCATCACAGGCACAAAACTTAAGTCGAAAGATGAATTACAGTTTAAATAATTACCTAAGGAAATGAGCTGAAACATATTCATGTACTCTAAAATGTCACTGATTTTGAGAGATGGGATTCTCTGTATTGCATTTGTGGCGCTAATGAGATGCATTCAAGGAAAGTTCGACTTGTCCAACGAAGGCACGCTTTTTAAAAAGAATGTGAAAAATAGGTAATATTCCGCACAGGGCTGTGCGCACATCCCGTGATGAATAAGCTTCCAATGAAAAAGAAGAAATTCCACGCTGCATGCCGAATAGACTTCAGCTTTAATTTTATCACTGCACACATGCCTTTCTGTGTTGAGCTTTACGTTATCTAATTTGAATATTTTTAAAATATGCATAAAGATAGAGATAGTGGAGACATGGATCATTATCCCAGATGATGCCGATTCCTATTTATAGACGAATAATAGAAAACTATATAAAATCCATCACAATTTTTCAAATTAATTTAATTCTCTCAGAAATCCGTATACGATAGATGCAAGTTCACCTAACTTGGAAAGAAACATGTAATTTCCGATTAATAAGAGTGGATATTTCGAATAAGTGAGCAGACAATGCTACCCGGAACCTTGCGCTGGGAGCTCTATGTTGAATTGACTTTGGAGATGGGGCCTTGTAAGGTACATGCTACAGCGCTTGAGCATATGGCTTTCCTCTGCTCTCTTATGTTTTGGTGTGCGATGCATTATCATTGAAAGGATACATCGTTTGAATGAATTTACAAATCCAGAGCATGCACATGCCCCTCTGCCATGACCATAGTTCAGCGTTAGGTCAATTCGATGACACTAAATAGCTTACAATTACATAGTAATTTTATAATAAACTTAATGTAAATAAATTACATTTTTTACGATAAATAGACTTATTACATAGATTGCACAATAAAATACGCCTGAATTGCTGAGCGTACATCGTCCGTTGACAACAGACTGAGCGTAACGCAATAAAATAATTTGAAAACAGGAAAATAGCAAAAGAGGGAAAATTGAACTGCAAATTTGAGATTAGATACTGCTCGTGTGGCAGTCGACATTTATAGAAAGCATTTACACTTCTTCATCCACATGAGTGATCAGAACGAAATGAAACTCAAAATAGAACTCAACTGAAAGTTCCTTGGGCTGTGGACCAAGTTCTCTTGAAACCGGTGAAATCTTTTGAACGACTTATAGACTGACTTGGTTGTAATAAATGAGAATATTATATATACGAGTTGAACAAAGCTAGGATTTCATTACACTCAAAAATCCTACTTTAGAGATACCGTATTGAAAGTCACAACGATTCGCTTAGGAAGATTTACAATGGTTAGATAAATCACGCATGAGAAAACTGAATATTAGAAAACATTAAGTAGTTAGAAGCAGCATTACCGATTCCGTAGTACAATTAGGATGTAAATTGGTTGGTGGACATTTTTAATTAATTCTCCATTTAGAGGTGATATTATACGCCAGATATAAGAATGACAAGTTGATGGTAGGCTTGAAAATTATTTGTAAAATCATATGACCGGTTAAGAGAAGGAAACCAGTTTACATAGTTGATCGTTTAGCCGCATAGCACACACAGCATTACTTTTACCCATTATCTTAATGTCAGTAATTACATTTTTTTATGAACAGCATGCTAATTGAAAGGCAATGCTATCTTTATTCAACTATCCATTGCCATAGTAAATAAGTTGTCATGCTATTATAGTTGAAGCGCATTAGGCAAATTTGAGAAATAACTAATTTATAAGTTAAGAACTGCGACGCGCTCAATGCTAAATTATGGTCAAGTAGTTGTGCTGATGAAAAGAAAAATCTAATCATGTGCTTGATTGAGCACTGCTCAGCTGCTTTAAATGACACTTTGCTAATTATTTGGACATGTTTTGATGATGGTAATGAAATGTCATAGCTAGTAGATTTAAAACCAGGGTTCCCGCGCATGGTCGGAAGTAATTTTCCTTGATCACTCCTCGATAAGTTCCATGTCCTAATTGTCATATTGTCCCCATGACACTGCAACTTAAACATTTTAGATGCTTCGGATTAGAGGTGTACGAACCCGACCCGAACTCGGGTCCACGGTGTCCCCGATTCAACATTCAGTCTATATCAAGCTCATGTTCGTCTAGAAAAGCGAAGTTGCAGCTTGATGAAACAAGAATCATACATCGTTGGCAATAGATGTGCGATTGAGTACATTTAATCAACATTAATATAAACATGCATGCATGCACGCATTTCACAAATTTATTTTTGGGTTATGAACTACACAGAAAATCTGGTGTTCGGAATTATAGAGTCAGAGAAAATGATTATTTTAGTCATTATTAGTTTTTAGATGATTCTCCTCATGTGATGACGGCACTTCAACAGATTCCCTGTATTTTCCAGGTTTTTATGTCGCGCGGGAACCCTGTAAAACACGTTTAGGATATCTAGTTGCAATTAAACTGAAGTCAAATTGAAATATATCTCATGGTGTAGATTGATGAAATTTGAAGACAATAAGAGCATCATGACAAAAATGATAATTTAAGAAATGAAGTTGATGGTGATAGATGCTCTTTAATGGAATATCTTTCAATTCAGTTTAATCTTTGCATAGCAGCGACGAGCTTAAGCAAAGCTAAGGTTGTAAGCAGTTAGGGGTCTACCTTCCTCGGATAACTTATCACGTACCTGGAAACATGTCTGTTACTAATCGGAGCTAGTGGATTTATAATCAACAATTTACTATTGTCCAATACTCGGATATCGAACGAGGAAGGCCGTGAGCTGCAAGAAAGCGTTGATTAATTTAATTAGCGATCAGCTAAGACATCTTAACCATCAAAGCAATTGCAATCAGGAAGAGCTCATCAAATTCAATCTACGACGTCCCTAAAAATAAGTGAATCGAGTTGACCGCTTCTTGTGCAGATTTCCATGATGATGGATCACGTGAGGAAGTCCTATCTACAGTAGGGCCTATGTTTCACTTATTCAAGTCACCTAGAATTTTGTCTGGGAAGTACGCATGGAATTGATGTAGGGGCAGAAATTATGGTGCGCTGGCTGCACATAATTTTTGCAATCAGTTGTTATTACGTGAAATAATATGCTGCCTTGATTACTTCTTACAGCATGCCTCCTCATGTGTTGAATACTTTCCATAAACGGAATGTGTTGAATCCTTTCCATAACCGGAATGATAAATTTGATGAATAAGGTCACCGACTGATAGATTTATTAGACATTTCTTGATCATTCAAATATCAAAATTTTAAGGCCATTTCGGTTTACAATGGCTGCGATTACTTATCAATTTGAATATTGCTTAAGATTTCACGACCTCGCAACCTGAATTTGATTAGTCAAATTAAGTGTCAAACAATAGAATATTTAATTTCTCATAATTCGGGCGAAGAAATTGATAACCTGTCCAATCACATACCTACCAAAAAGATTGTGCTATGTATTATTGCCTATAGTCTGCTACATGATGGCATATGCAGTTATAAGCACAATCAAACAGGTGTCCAATTGCACTAAAGAGGAAGAGAATCATACTCGCTATATTGTCTCATTACGCTCCATACCATAACAGAGACTTATTTGACATAGGATTTTGCTGCCACATGATTTTTCGCTTTGTAGACTCGACATTAACTCATTGTGAATAATAAGTATATAGTATCTTAAAAATAAGATAATTTGAACTGATGTTCACACGGTTTTATACACAGCTTGCTGTGAATCCATAAGAGAATTAGCGTCCTTTAGACAACAAGATTTACTGTCCTAGCGAGAAAAAAATGAAACTGATCATCATCAACAGTATCAATGACACAATTGAATTGTCGTTTTCCGACTGATGAATAAAATGAGTACTGGCGTGATGAGTGAAAAGTACCCGAGTGGTATGAGAGAATTAAAGCAGTCTATTGATTTGAATTGCCCCCCTTACATTCATTACACCTGGCGCACGCACAGAACCGCTTACAAAAATGACTAACAACGGCTGACTATGAATACAATAATTACGAGCAAGTCAAAAGGCGATCCTATTATCAAATGAAATTTTGAAACATGGAGCATTTCTAATGCAGCACCGAATTACAATGGTTCATCAATGAATTATAAAGTTCCACTAAGTCTCTATGTTACTGCCTGAGGATTAAGTGGGGACAGCATATCTCCTGCAACAGCAATATCATATTAAATTCTCATGCTAACGACGGTGATCAATTTCATCGATTCCAATCAAACGATTGTTGACAAATGTTTTGATACACGCAAAATTCACATTTTTTATCCCTCAAACAACTATTTATACAAGCATCTAACTAATACGACCAAGCTTTCTAAACCACTGTTGAATTTGCAACTATCAAATTTTCTTTCTGGCATTTTGTTTGTGTATGTGTACACGTGCTACAATCAATGCAAACCATCTATTGCATGTCTCATGATATTTATTACGCATATCATTACTGAACATCGGCATTGCTTGACATTTTTTAGAATCAAAGAATTATAATTGCTAAAAAATGTTCAGCATTCACAAACCACGCATATTTTGTTGGATGATAATCGTCTTCTAAGACTGGAAATGATGATATTTCTCTTCGCAATTCATTAATGCGCTGACTGTTGATTTAATCAATATTCAGAAACCGAGATTGCTAGTCAGGTAGAATTAACACTGTCACTACAGAAACAATTGTATTGATGAAGCACTTAAAAGCTGTGACAATGGAGTCAATAATTCATTATGGTGCCACATTGTTGATTCTTGTAACGAGAAATGTGACAAAGTATGTTCACATATGCTTCTATTACTGTTGCATATATTTCTATCAACATTTCGGTGAAACATAGTAGTGAAACTTCTTTAAATGGATCACCTATGGGACACATGTACACTGCAAATCGCTCGCTACCAATCACATACGAAGGTTATTTTTTGGTATATTTTTGTATGAAATACCATGCTTTTCGCATATTATTTCAAAATGTCGTATGACTTACATACTAAAGCCGTACGAGCACCTATTGTTGAATATGTCTATATCTAGTCAATGTAATTGAAAATTAAACATTTTCTATGTTAATTGATTGATGTAGATTTTAGCAGTGAATGAATTGAAACCGTTTAACATTAGATATTTATTATTACTCTTATAATGCATGCTATTGTGCAGATTTCTATGTATACAGGTTAACAATTTCCACAATCAAGTCGTGATATAGCACCATAATTACCTAGATATTATAGTACCTAGATTTACCTACTTTGCAACGATATAGGCGACGGTGACTAGGCATAATAGAATTAGAAAAAGCATCTTCGGATTTCGCCCTCAGGTTTGAAGAGTTTTCTAATTGACTTGAAATCGCTCACTTTGTTTTTGCTGCGGCAATGTCTGTTAGTGCGCTCATTGAGAGAAGCCATTTTGTTGAACGATCCCAGCTTTGATAGTGGTCATTCTACCAGGTGCATCTATAGTTCTATCGTGGATGATGTTTGCAAAAAGAACGTTTTGACAGCGCAATATGACGGCCCAACATATATTTTGTAGTGATATAAATCAACATACCACGTCCAAGTCACTATCGGTGTTGAGCAAGAGCGCTTCTTTGGATGATAAACAGAACTCTTCCTCTTGTTGATCAACCAAAAACATTGCATTCCTTCACAAAATTTCACTAAATATTCAGCCTCTTTTTTTAATGCAACATTTCCATTGTTTATATATTCTATCATAATTCGTCAAACATCATTTTGGTTGTGTTAAAATACATTAACCCTCTGCAATGTTGTGAAAATTAGACAATGCGTTATGTCGAGACGACCATTCACTATTTCAAAATATATCAAGGTCCAGAAATCATGCCATTTAAAAAGGCATCAAAATAGTAATCTTATCGATATTGACCTTCCACGCGAGATACTGAAATATAATATTTTGCAGATAACTGCGTTTGATGCAACGCATGATAGGAATAGGCTTGCAAAACTAAGCTATTCAGTACATGCGCATTCAATTAGGCCACTATTTGCTTTTGTTAATTTTCCATGAGATAAATAAAATCTTCCATTTTTTTGTTCACCAACCGACTATTGCTATTATGCAGCCTGCAAACTGACACATCCTTATCAAGGTGCTACTAGAAATCGTATGCTTTCTATCTCTAGAAATTTGAATCTCAATAATCATATAAAATTTACCATAGCATGGTGACCTGCCATGTTTCATAATGGAAAGATGTTAGTGAAAAACGTGAAATAACAAGATACATACTTCAAGATATCCGTGTTTAGAGGTAATTATGAGAGATATCCGTGTACAGAGGTAATTATGGAAATTATTAACCTCATCTGAAACATATCTATAGAATGCATTATAACAGATAATGGATGATTTATTTCGGTCATATAGAACTTATTAACCTCAGGCATAGCGGCCTTCGGTTAATAAGTTCTATAATGACCTCAAAATCATCCATTATCTATTACTTAACATCACTTTCAACTAAATGTCGGTGATGAGCTACATTTCTATGCCAAAGATATCAATTTCATGGATATCTTAGTTACATATCTCTGTAAATCTATGGCCTGATTCACTGATATGATCTGCTTCGAATATACACTAAATTCCAAAAGACTTGCCGCACTTCGATAGCTTGAGAAAGACACAATAAAAACTTTGATCTTTTACAATAAATATGAACAGCATATATTCCCACATTGAATGACAAGGATGCCAGGGCACACTAATACCGGGTGTGACTTCCCTTGTCAGTGATCACAGCTCGAACTCTTCTCTGCATACTGTCAATCAAGCTGTTGATGACAAGGATGCCAGGGCACACTAATACCGGGTGTGACTTCCCTTGGCAATGATCACAGCTCGAACTCTTCTCTGCATACTGTCAATCAAGCTGTTGATGATGGATTCAGGAATTGCGTTCCACTCCTCCACAATCGCTTCTTCTAGGCTCTTCAAGGAGTCAATGTGTCCTCTTTTACTGATCCGACGCTTCATGAGATCCCACAGGCGCTCTATAGGATTAAGATCAGGAGATCTTGAAGGCCAGTCAAGTCTTCTGATGCTGTGGCTGGAACAAAAACGTTCAACTTGTACAGACCGATGCGCAGGAGCATTATCATCCTGAAAGAGGTGATTGCTTGGTGTTTCCTCGTCATCGAAAAATCGCTTGAGAAGATCGGTATAAGTCTTTCCGTTTACAAAGCTCTTTAAGATAGTCAACTTGCTTCTTCCACCAAACCAGATGGCTCCCCAAACGTGGATAGACCCTCCCATCGCTTGAACTGAAGCCTTGCAGTTTCTCTCCGCCATCCTTTGACCCATTTCTCTCCATACTCGCACACGCCTGTCGTTGTTCATGCGTCTAAAGCGAGATTCGTCAGAGAAGATGACATTTCTCCATGCTTGTCTCCAAGCACATTTTTTCATCGCCCACCTTTCTCGAGACTTCTTTTGATTGATGGAAAGCAAAGGGGCACAAAAAGATGCACGCTTCCTCAATCCAACAATTCGCAGTCTTCTGTAGACAGTCTGTAGGCTCACTCGCTCTTTCCACATGTTTCTGAGCTCCTTTGCCGAAGAAAAGTTGTGCTTTCTAGCCAAGCGTGTTAGAAGGCGATCTGAGCGGTGGGTGGTTTTTCTTCGTCGACCAGTTGTTCGCTTATCACAAAATTCTCGCTCTTGATGTTTCTTTTTCCATCGTTGAATTGTTCTTCTATCAACCTTGAGCATCTTGGCAATTTCTGTTACTTTGAGCATTTTCATTGATAATCCTACAGCAAGGCCCCGAAGATACGCATTGTTTTCTTTCTGGAGTTTACTGGAATGCAGTGCAACCTTCATCTTCATAGCGTTGTAACTTTTAAGTAACACAGAACATCAGAACACAATAGCTGATATAAAAGAACTTTTCATCTCACTTGTCTATGACAGAGATAATGCATGCAGTTGATATCATGGTTGCTTGTCTATAGAGGAAGCAGATGCGCAGATATCTATATTGCCATCCAATGTCCATTATCTATTGACTTTCTACTGCTATGATTAATGCATGTCTCGAATGACCATGCTAGCTAATAGCCTAGTGCGACAAGTCTTCTGGAATTTAGTGTAATTTGTATGTGGCAAAAGGGCCTTCATTATAATTCATATTTCAAGGTGGGAAATTGAAGTGTTGTTGCTGTTATTTTTTTTATAAGCTAATGTATGTATTTCTGCGATTAAGCGTCGCTATCATCAGGGCACACATTACAAAAAGAAACTATTCAACAACATGAGCTCAAAATTATATAATCGCATTATAGAATTGTGGTATAATCGCATGACTGTGATTTCCCAAAGACACAGCCCAGTGCTACAAATATCTATTTTTGCATCTTCACCTTTTCAAATTTTGAGCTCATGTTGTTCAGCAACAGTTTCTTTTTATAATATATGCCCTGATTATAACGACGCTTAGTTATTGAAATATAATTTGTACGAGTTATCCGCATGGTTGATCGCGATGTCTATATTCAACATTAACAATGTTAATACTCGTCTATATTCATTGAAAATATAGACTCGCTTCACTCGTTCCACATTTTCAATGTCGTATATACATCGTGTTAAAATAGCTACAACGTTAAGGGAAAGCATCAATGATGTATGTATTTGTCATAAATGTATTGGATTTCTCTCCATAAATCAACGACATGTAATACTGCGTCCAATCTGAAATGCAGCTATCGATCTTTCCATCTATCTGAAGAGATATCCTTGCATCTATGAATCAAACATGTGGCAATGTGATGCTTTAATTTGTCAAACAAAAAAGAATACCAGATATTATCTGATAGTAAAAAGCAATGAATTTGAACACATTGAAAATGTGTCACTTTGCTTAAGATTTCAAATACTTCACATCATAATTGATGGCAGCTGATGGTAGGTTATTTAATTTCATAGTGAATCTCACTTCCGTTTGTGTCGTCTTCCCAAGAATAGATTAGCTGCTAAAAATATGTACAGTCTATTTGCTAAAAAATACAATCTTTATACAATCGTGAAAATACAAGTCTTTCGCGAGCCAGCTCTCGCGAAAGCTCAGAGTTGTAATTTTTTTTAGCAAAAAGACTGTACATATTTTTAGCAGCTAATCTATTTTTGGGGAGACGACACGAACGGAAGTGAGATTCACTATGAAATATAATGGTACTACTCACTCACAGACAAGACCGAGAACATAAGCGATTCTAATTATCCACGAAGGTTTGCGCTATTAGATAATCATGCTGAAGCCTTATAAGAAAATGCATAAATGAATGACAATGTGTGGTCTTCTTCAATTCAAACTTTGCAAAACAATGGTTAAGGAACTATGCAGTCTTTATGACTGACGGTAACCAACCTAAGATTAAGTAATGAAGTTTCTCAGTAAATCTATTTGGATTCAGCAACGAGTAGAAACACTTTCAATCATATCGATGAAAATAGCATTATGTCGTGAGCTGAAATGTCAAGTGATAAAATCATAGTAAGAACAACGATTTGATTTCTTTCACGATTTCATTCTTCCGTCAGACACAAATTATCATCACTAGATAACCTCTATAATCAAAGAGTTGGTTGATGTTGAAAAGAAAAACTCAAAATAGCACAATGAATATACTGGCTAAATGTTTAAGTTCAAAAATGAAATAAGTGCTATTTTTATTGCATGAATCTATGAGAAATATCGATCGAGATGGGTAAATAACCCGAATTTCAGTCTACTTATCCGTTATCTATTATTAGAAATACACAAAAACATGTAGCCTGCACACATGAACTGAAGCTAAAACTCGATCTTCGCTTGTGAATAATTTCCCTTATCTAAAGTCGACTTTCTCAATCGCCTTTTAAGAAGCCGATCGGGAAATTGTCTTCTTTGGATTATATAACTGATAAGAAGAAACTCTTACGATATGCACTAAGAAAGCTTCCGAACAAATAATAAGGAAATCCACCTGATACATCTGGCGCTTCTTGTGTCGAATGAATCTCGGATAGGCCTACTAGTTAGTGAAGTCAAGTCATGTTTCAACGCAGCAACGAATAGTCTTGCTACTTCAGCGGGAAGTCAAAGCTTCCGCGAGTGAAAAAATTCGGTGATATTCATTGTAATTAGGGGTGTGCCGATTTATGATTTTGATAATCGGCCGATTACCGATTAATCGATGGAAGGGAGCCGGATCATGTAATAAACGCAAAATTGGAATTGCAGACGTAGGGTTGCTTTCCATACAGATGATCGATTGATTCTGCTATCGTTAGCAGAACCCATTCATATTTTTGCATTCATAGCCCAGCAGTACCCTATGCGAATAAACACAAGAATGCAAAAAATTCATTGCTTGAGGCATTCCAAAGATAACGTAAAGAATGGTCATTTTTCAACCAGTGCCGAGGATAAAGTCAACATACAAATTCAATAATAATATAAATAAATAAAATTCGGAAATCGTCTGCCTCTTCCTAATCAACTGATTTGATCTTGTGGTCTTCCTGCTTCCAACAAGGGAGACGATTTTCTCACAGCAACAATGTTTCAGCAAATATATTTAGTTACAAGTTTTTGTAGAGGACTGATTCCAAAAATAATTTCAAATACATTTCCTTGATTATCGCCTATATTAAAATTGCTACATTTTCCTCCTTTATACAGTGCTTTCCTAATAATAGTGCAAAAATACTTACTTTCGTCGTTCTGAGTCATGGACATCCACTCCAGACATATTGAGAGTGATAGTTGTTGGGGAATTCAGGTCATATCTGCGGTCAAACTTTTTACATATTTTCAGGCGTATCAAAATAGAGAAAAGCGTATTCGAAAATATAGCAACGGGTGGTTCCAGGTGATTTGGGAAGAACCTGAAAATAACAAGAGATAATTTGGAAACAATTAATCAAAATGCATTGAGCACAACAGCTGATTCAAAATCACAGTCAGATGGTCACAATCCACGAAATGCGATTTAGTAGGAAGGTAAAATACAGTCACAACACGGCCAACTGAGAACCATTTCACATCATTCAGGAATATCACTATGCTACAAAATCAATTCAAAATATTTTTATATTAAACAAGGAGCAGCTGAAGAAGCAAAGTAATCGGGCGCTTGAACTTAGTGATCCGTGCCTCATTTGCTCTTATTTCATCGTCAATTTTTCTTACTGTTTCAATTACAACAAAGTATGCCGCTTATATAAGCCGAATTCTTGTCGAAGTTTTTAGTCTCCAGTTATCGCTTCCGGTTCTGCTTTTTCATCAGTCTACTCTCTTCGGTGTATGACGAGGCGGTTGCTTTCATACACTTCGTTTATAGGGAATCATTTCCACTTCGAAAGTACTCCGATCGCAGCAAGCCACTAAGATGCGCGAAGAATCGTAAGCTGCCAAGTTCATCTTGTTCTAGTAAGCGGACATACATTTCGCCAAAGCCTTTTCCAACATTCACATTGAGTGGGCATATCATTAGCCTTTTATGAGTCTGGGCAGACGGAGAAATAGCATATTTGGACAAGCTTCATTCACTCTCTCAACGTAGCTATTGTTGGGTTGTTTGCATGACATTACGATTACTAGTCATCAAAGAGACCAATTTTTTCACGTCCACTTCAAGTTCTTGCAGTAGCTTCATAGTTAGTTTCTTCAAAAACAGTCCGAGTCCAGTATGCGTTGAGAGTCAAAATGACAACCAAAACTCAAGAAGGCATTAATTATTGTGCATCGATTCATCTACATGTAGTACAGAAACGGCAATCCTCATCCTTTCAACTCATTCCGAGTGTGAGGGGCAATGCCATGTTCTATGAATGTAGCCCTTCCAAATTTTGTTGGAATCTGCATATTGGTTAGGAGTAAGCATACATTTTTTTGAAAAATTCTCTTTTTTTTACATGAACGAAGCTACGAGTTACTACATGAAAAAATAATAAATTTGATTGCTTTAAATAAATTAAATCAAAATAAAATCTTACAAAAGTAACCTCACCTTGTCAATCAAGAGCGCAACTTACGTTTCCAGTCGCACATGATAGGAGATCTGTAGTTGATCGAGTGTCCGAAGCCACACTGTTCTCCTGACAGGAGGTTCCGAGTTTAAAGGAAGGTAATATGTTGGTTGATCACTGCCTCAAAAATCTTGCCAGCAATTGGAAGCAAGCTAATAGGACGGTAACTATTTTTTTCTTATATAAAAGAAATGAGTCATACCCTTTCTTTGGAACTGGAACCAATGATGTTACTTTCCAACAAGGGGACTCACCGGTGGATACACATCTTCTGAATAGTTAGGATAAAAGAAGTGCTTCAAGACCGAAACCGGAATGCCATCTGGTCCACTGGACTTTGAACTACCGACACTTGCGATGATCTTTCTGACGTTTCGGGCTGTGGCTGAAAGAATACTGAATGCTTCATCTTTTCACATGGGAATTGGAGGTGGAATTGTATATTCATCGTCCAATGATGAATTCTTCGATAAATTCTAGCAAAGAAGCTCAGGGTTCGTCTTCTGAAGGTGTCACCACCGAAGTACTGACCTATTGATGACTCAGTTGTAAATCCTCCAGAAGTCCTTCGAGTCAAGCTTTTGGGTAGCAATGGATTTCAATACGCAAAACATTAACAACTTTTGTCCGGATGCATGACTTCCTTGCAATTGCTTCATACGGTCTTGTACAATTCAAGATTACAATTCCAGCGGTTGAGTCACACAGTCGCAGGCATACTATTGATATAGGCCATCATTGATAGCAGGCAATCCTATCGTCATGTAATGCAAATTGTTGATAAGACGTTTCAAGCGCAAATAATCTCTGCGCAATCGCTCATCGGCCCATGAAAAACTGCAAATTGTATTTTCCAGTTCTACCAAACTTACGATGTGATTCTGATGGACCATTTTCGTATATTCTTCGTATCTGTGGCAGACATAAGCGTTTAAAAATTTGTGTTTGATCAACTTTAGGTCCTACTATAACTTTAGCCTAGGTACTATCTGCACCAGCAGCCTACATGAAACATAATTTGATATGCAAATGATAATAGAATTTACATTCTAGCAACTCAGGTCCACACTGCGTCTCACTCAACCGATAGCCAGATGGTTCTCCGGAATTATTGATAATTTTTCGACAACTTTACATATTTATAGGTGTTTTACCCGATGCTGCTTCTCTATACCCTAAGTACATGTAGCTTAATTCAATGTGGATTAATTACATCAGCAACATAGGCTTAATTACACAAGCATACATTGGACATTGGTGAAAGTTCCACAGCAAGATGCAGAAACATGAATATATACTAAAATGCTACGACTACAACATTTTCAGTTCAATTCACAGCTGTTAAATGATGATGTAGATCAACTTACCCAGCAAAAGTAAACTCATCACTATAATCTCCTTTTCCACCAGTTTTGTGCTTTTGATAGAATCTGAGGTAAATCCAGCTTACGAGAATACCATTTATGGCCAAAAGAAGATATGTAACTTCAATCATTCTCAATAGAACCAATGCAAGTGTGACACAGAGAAGGCAAAATGAAAGATGCTTGTTCCGCAAATTACCGAGAGGCAATGCAAAAATAACATTGTCTCCCATTTGCTGACGACCAGCAACAGTCAACGCAGCGAAGAGAGGAGTTAGTCCATGAATATATGTGAGAAATAATACGGAAGGTTTAAATGTGAATACATACACAATGTAAAAGTAGAAAGCAGTCATCACAGCTGAAGAAATATTGACAATTAAACAGAATTTAATCAGTTCCAAATATCCCCATAGAGGTAATAGAAGTTTTTCTGCTACAAAAATTGTTAAAATGTTTAAAAACACATTCCATATATGACTTTCATAAAATTGAAAAGTGATCAATGTCCATAGCCACAAATTCGGAGGCAGTAATGATCCTGGTTGGATGCAAACAAACTTTGCAGCTTGATGATTGAACGATATTAAATAAAATATCAAAAACACCACGCATAATCCTTTGCTGTAAATGCTACATTCATTTAATAGTGATAAGGCATTTCTTCGCACAGAATCCATTTTCTCAAATTATTTTTGTCATAGCAACTGTCATCACTAAACAGATGATGCAGTGAAATGTGATAGAAACTGTGTTCATATAATTACGAATTTTAACAAGAAATATTCTCATTCTGTCAATTGACCCAAGATCTACGAACAAGCGCTTTGGATAGGTCATGAAAGACAATTGAAAAAATCGAGAAAGATGTGATGCAGTGGCTGAAAGTAATCTAAATCCAATGCATTCAGATGCCTGCGGTGAAGATTAAGGAGAAAGAATGCAAGCATGTTGCAAAACGTAGTTCATTCAGAAGTTAAAATCTAATTTTCATGTGTATCGCATGTGCTTCGTAGCAGAATGTCTTTGTGTAATGCAATTTATGGGGATGCAATACCGTTGGATGCCTTGATTTTCCCAATCTTTCACATGATGATCAAAATAGAGCGCAACTGAGATAAATTTGTATTGGAGATTGTTCAAAATGACTCAAATCAAATGTAGCTAATTCAAATAATGATATTTTATACCTCATTTCATTACAGGGGATAGAAATGCCATCAGCTTCCATAAATTATTCATTGTTTGGTATTCATGTCGGCTGTCTTGGATTATGGCCAATTGTGCTTATCATAAAGGCTTAAGTATTGCTGAATATCTCTGGTGGTCATCATTTCTGGTTGTGATCCATGGGCTCCATCAACTTTCCGTTTTTGCCAGTGCATGGCTCCTGCCAAAGTTGAGTGGGACCAGAATTAACAACTATGGAGTTGATGACTGAAGGTGATTTTATCTGTTCACTTCGACAAGCTTATAACACTGCTGATAGATCTTGCAGAGAACAACTGCGAGAATGACTATCAAAGAAATTCTGAGGTGTTGTAGATTCTCACCGCAAGGTTGGGCAGAGCATAATTCAAAGGAATTCTATATTAAATAAAGTGAGAATCTCTGTAAATGCCGCTGAGAATCACAACGGCGGTCAATATCCAATGTCCACCAGAGGCCACCATCGAAGTCGCTGTTGTCATTGCAACATATGTCCACGACATGATGGCTTTTCTGTGCGTTTCAGCCTGTCATTATCATAGATTTTCGCATTTATTTTTTATTTTCTCCCATCGGATTACTTTTCTGAACCGAATTGTTTTTCTACATATTATCTAGTGATACAACTTTTCTTACATGTTTCAAAAAATATTTATTTTTATGTCAATCAGCTGTTTATGATGAATAAGCTTTGCTATCACTGTTAGAATAGTCTATGAACCCCATTTTGAGTCCATGCCATGAACCTATGAAAATTTGAAAAAAACGTCGGCTAATTTATCCATCAGATGCTCTCGTTCATGATCTTAAATGTTATTTACACAGTTAATCATAAAGAAAGACTAATTTATTTCAAACTTCAGTCGACTCTCCAACTTTTCAATCAGGTGTTGCACTGTGATGCGATGGTATGCGCCAAAATGGGATATTTCACACTGAAATCTGCATCTGTGGGCTGGGAAGAGGTCGAATTATAGTATTTGTCTCTTTGAAATTGCAGTATTAAAAGAAGCATGATACCGTAATCAGAGGTGGCGAACGAAAAAAAGTGTGTGTGTATAGTCAATGCAGACTGTGTCCAAGTCAGCATTGATCCAATTTCTTGTCGCTCTCCTTCCCACTTTGCCACTATCTCCATCTCTCTTTTAAATATATTATAACAATAGGTTAAATACCTAAATAATTCTCAAAATCAGTATTCATGACAATAAACGAATTATGATTTTGGTGGAGGGAGTTAATTTTTGATTTGAGGAAGTGAAAGTGTTATGCGTGTTCGAGGTATTATTCATGTAAGGTTTGTAATGCTGCTATTTACGTACAGCATTCATATGAACTAAATTGAATAGCATTGGTTTAGAATTAATTGATAAACCCAATACTGAGAATAAATAAACCGATTGTTTGGAATGACAGATCAGATAAATAAATGTTTTATATGAGTTTCAGTGAACCATTATTGTTGTTTACATCCTTATGTAAGGGCTGGCTATAGTAAGAGTAATGGTAAATCATTAATACCCATGGTAAGTCCCTTTGATTTACGAAGGTCATATTTAGGTACCTACGACTACGAGGTCATTCACACGCTTTCAATATATTAAGTCTCTAAACGTCTGTTGTGCTCTTCCAGGTGTGTTAAAACAATAGTGCGGATGTGGAAGCTATAAAAAACGGCGATTGTTGGAAAATACTTTTGTAAAGCTAATACCTTTTTGAATGACCTGACATGGCATGTTAAAAACCGTGCATATGAATTCCCAATCGCTCTTGATTGGAGCCTTGATCTCTAGGACCTATACCTTATAAGCCTTCTGGTGCAAGTGCAAGTTGCAGGTGACTTAAAAATTTCGATTGTAGCAAGCTGCGATATATGTTCGTCCACACTGGATAATGATGTTAGCATATTGATGTTGCGTGACAGGCCTACCCCTTAGCCAAGTGTCGCTCCGCAAACTCGAAGAATATGCTTCGCCTACGCGGTGTGTTCGACCTCCGGAACTTTTAACCACACACAAGTTATCACCTGGATATGCGTCAGTAATTACCCCTACCCTGCTGAACATTGCATTGTAAGCAATGCTCAAACAATAGGTCAATGGGTAGGGCCGATTACCCTGGGACCTGTGTTTGTTGTGGATAGAAGCAACTGACAGCTGAAAAGTTTCATAGACCTACAATGATTCAGCGGAGATTTTTTTCCTACTAGCTTGATAGTCGCAAAATTTCATGTCCTGATTCTAGTACGGAACTTGTACCATCCTAGCGAGCTTTGCTCAATGCTTCAATATCAATTAGATTACTACAGCACGGGGAACGTTTTTAGGACATTAAAATTTCGCACAGCAAATAAGTTAACATGCAGTATGTATGTACAACAACTTTTATAAACAACAACAACTTATATAAACAACTTTTCACCCTTATCCTACTAACATGTGTCACGAGATATTCCTTTCACCACAGATCCTTGCACTTCATTTTTGAGCAACTAAGTTTACAATAAGTTGCTCGTCACCAATAACGTTGAATTTCCTCACCAACATATCAAGTATGAATCTGGTAATCATGTAAGCGGTGCCGTTGCGTCATCATTATATCGCACTTCATTCCAAAGCTTCTTTGAAGTCTAGAGTGACAATTACCGTGGATATTAAAAGCACAAGAATGACCTCAGCTTTAATGTTAACGTTCACTGTAAACATCGTCAACAACGATGATAGCAAAGATGATCAGTAAAACAATGAATTTGTGCCATCGCAACTTCTATCATAGCTCACATCAATTCATTAAAGAATGACAAAGAAACCCTTTCTTCTCGTACCTGATTCTTTGTAATGCTCTCATGTTTTCTTCTTGAAACATCTCGATTTTAAATGGAGGCAGTTTTTACATTTTGACCTTTTGTCCACCCTGGCAGTTACAGATATGATTACAGTCATTGCTCAAGTGATTATAGTGAGTGTTCAATATGACTTTTAAAAGCTGAGAACACAAGTTGAACGGTGTATGGCCCGCTGGTGTACAGTATGATTGAAAGAAGCAGATTCGATTATTCCTTGAATGATGCGTTTTGCAGTTATTTTTATCTGAGATTTTCAGTCGATATTTTGCAAGCACAAGATGAAAGGAATTCTAAATGAGCTTGCTTTTAGGGTAGGCCCCGACCCGGGTAAAATGAAACAATTCGACGGGTGGGATTAATGGATTTATTGCATTTCCGTGTACTTTCATGATTTCTGTGCCTTTATATGCGGCAGTCATAACGTATGTTACAAAAGAAGATATGGTGAGATGAAGAACAATCATCTTCTATGCAATACTCATGTTCAAAATCTTTCTAATCCCTCCCTCATCAGCCGGTATTGAAAAGCTTTCTTGCTTTGCTGGACTCGTGCATTCTACTCTTTCGCAATTGTCGCCGTGCCAGCAAACTGAGCAAAGTTTTTGTCCAGATCTTCAGACTGCTTATCATGGGCAAAAATTAAACCGGGAAACTTGTTCCTATGCTGGAACATTACAACATCGACGAAGAATGCTAACGAGAGACAGTATATATATTCTATTGTAGTTAATTTTTCCCGTGACTTTCGGTTCGTCTCTTTTCTTGTGAGTTTGTTACAGTCTTTTGTAAAACTGGTCTTGTTTCCATTTCGTTTTAATTGTTTTTTTAAAAAAAATGATTCATCGGAACGTTGTTTTAATTAAGGGTTAAAACAATCAGGCTTAACAAAAGTCTCAAGACAACAAAAGGAGGAAGCAATGGCATTATTTGTTGTTAGTCCTAGTGGTGAATTCTGGATACAGTAATCATTCGAATAATTGGATAATATAAAACATACGATCGGAATTTACTAACATAGGGACATTCAAGTCGCATTTCCTTTAGATCCCTGATATTGTCAATTTTTTGTTAATTAAAGTATAGATATTGTTGATAGAGTAAAGATATTGTTAGTAAATAAAATTTCAATTTCCATACGCATCATTTGATCCAAACAAATTACATGTGCATCAAAATTCGAGTTCGGTCGTTTTTAGCCATGTGAGCTTTCACACCTACTTAAGTCCTGTTATTATCATTTTCCTCATAATCGGATTGATCCATGTGAACAAGCTGTTCGTACATACTTAACCCATTGTATATATTTCAACTTAGAACAATGCGTTAATGCTATGGTTATCTTGTTGATGCCATTGCAGGCAGGAAATATCAGATTAAAATATAAACAGAAGATTAAGTGATGTGTAAATGCACGCTAAATAAAATTAAAGACATGAAAATTGGCGATGGGCTAACCTAAATATGTGAATTTGCTTTCGAATATATGAATATTAATATTTTAATGATAATTAGACAAGATTAAGCTTATCATTTTTTGGTCAAGAAATGCGGATATTAAGTTTTCAATGAAAATCAGTTCTCTATCTGATGCATTGCTTTGGCGTTTTTGTAGAATTGTGTATTTAGCAGAAAGAGAACGACCGAGTGTAGAAATGCTTTATTGAACAGAATTCGTACAACAGGTCAGGAATGCATGAAATAGTGAGAAGTTGCACCAACACCATTATTATGCTGGTTAGATGTTTCATATACTTTTCGCTTAGGTATCTTCTTCTGAAATTTGTAATTTATCCATGATTGGATCCCTTATGCAGCATCTTCCACACTTGTAGCCACTAACTGATGCTGTAAGTGAGCTAGTATATGTCTTTGCGATGCTTGTAATCAGGCCTATCATGGATTTTACAGACCTGTTACACAGGATGTGCGTATACTTGTATTTAGCTGACTTATGTCCACGGCTATGTACCCAAACCTCCCGTATCTATACAATATGCATTTACTCTTCTTTGCGTGTGGTTTATTTCCCGATAACTCTGAATGGATATAGCCTGATTATTTCACTGATCGAAATAGGCCATATCATTCGATTCAAAATGAATGTTTGTCATCTCAAAGCAAATGTACTGTTGTTAATCACTGTTAACAACGCCGTGCCTAGGAAATTACAGTAGTCGTACCGAGACGGGACCAGTAGCTGTCATAATCCTGTGGCGAGAGTTTATAACTATCTGACTGATGATTATTCATTATCATTATTACAGCTGTTATGTGAAATCCGTCGTTGGTTGACATACATGTCATTTTTTTGGGTTTGCATGCAGCAAAAAAATGACATAAAAAGACATGAAAAGCCAATAGCTATAGATTAGAATAGTTAATCACACACAGGCTTAGTTCCTGATGCAGATGCATTATGGGGAACAACATTTTATCTCAAATAATATCAATATAATCGCAAAAAATGTGGTGTGGCTGAAACTAGAGTTCGAAATGAGTACTCAAATACTCGTGTTTCAAGCGCTCGAGCATTCGTATCGAATCTAACGTTGTGATTCTGTAAAGCGGGAAATTTTCGCGAATCGGTAAAGAAGCGAATTTTGCGACTACATATTCTCGCGAACCCGCTCATCCGATAAGTAATAACACTCACTACAAGCGTTATATAGTATGTCGAAAACATCACTTTCAAAACTTAAGTAGCAAAATAATTTGCGAAATCTTGCTTACATGTATAGTCAAAACATGCCGATTGGCTGATTTCAAGCTTTGCTCAAGCTGAAGGCACAGCCTGAAATCAGTCTAATTTGTTGGGAATGAACTCACATGTATGACGCGTTATCTATCTGCAATGTTCTGTAGTGTTTGTTTTTTACTTTACAATGCTCTGTTATATATTTTCATTCTGTTTATGATAGTCAATTTATTTATTTGAAAATTCATCATTATGAGGTTCAAAAGCAGGGTCCTACGCGGCTTGGCTGAATAGAAATAATCATTTTCGATATTGAACACATTTCGCAAGGGCTTCCCAGTTTACAATTTGCATAATTCACCTTTGTCTGTAACTAAATCACAAATGTACATGAAAAATTTGTTGGCTGTTATGGTTTTCGTTATGAAAATAGACAAAACGATGTCATAAGTTGTGAGGCATTTCTCCGATTCCTGCGAGCTGATAAAGACCTTCCGCAATGGTTGATGCAAGACAAGTGCAAGTGATCTTCAGCAGTACCGGCAAGCACGGTCACACGTCACATGATGACGTGCACATCAATTGATCTCCCAACCAGAAGAACTCATCTTTCAAGCAGCTGGTTCGCGCACGCCATCCAATGTTGCTACCATTTCTCTAAGCGACAATGATGGCATCATTACGGCCTGTTTTATGCGTCCAGAAACAAACAGTGTTTTGCGCTCGTACTTCCGTGGCAGTGACTTTTGCTCATTGACTTGATTCACTTTGTGTGTATATAATTACTTTAATTTTCTTTATTGAACGCGTCCCGAAGTGTTGCCCGACAAGATTTGGCGAAAGGTCTCACAACTGATGACATTGTCTTGTCAATTTGTATAGCGAAAATTTTACATGTAAAAATGTACATGTATTCTTTAGATTTTACAATACTGCATGTTACATTGCACAGATTATAAGATAAAATTATTAACCATTGATAATGGTAATACACAGAATCGTAGGAAATCAAATGTCTGGTGTTCATTCTCCGGATGTTTCTCATGAAAGTCCAAGTGTGAGCTTAGATATAATGTTATAATGTTATAGTTATAAGTTATAATGTGAGCTTAGAACGCGCACGTACTGTGAGTCGCTCGAAAATCTTTTTTGTTCGCACGGCACAGCTTTGGAATCAGCTTCCCCAGACCACTTTCCCTGACCAATACAATCTTGATACTTTCAAGAGGCGTGCGAATAGGTTTCTGATGGGGACAGCTTAATCAGATTAGAACATCGGTTTTGTTTTTATTTTATTTTATTTATTTAAAAGAATACAATTTGTTACTTATCATTGAGTAACCCCTAGCTTCGTTCATGGCTCATAGCTGTGCTAGGGGTGAAAATTCAGTAAAAAAAGTAACAACATTAACAGATGATCAACAGATGAGGATTGCATTGATTTGAGATATTTCTGAAATAATTTCTTCCATTCCAGCCGGAGAAGATGACGGCCCTGCTGGTACTCAGTCAGGTCCCACAGTCTCACCCGTTCGATGAACGAAAAGTCTGTCTGAAAAATCGAGAACGAGTTCATGTAGGACGATGTAATGGGACGAACCAATCTTCTCCGGAAAACACCATATTCGACTGCAAAGTTTTATCACGAAACCATGCATTACTTTGGTATGAGAACGGAAGGGTAAGTTGTGCGCTTAACATCGTATTGTAAACTGTCTAGATGGACCTTTGTTGGTAAGGAGCAGCGGAATAGTATGAAATGACAGATTTCTGCTTATATTATAGAATATAATACATCTTTTTCAATAATTCATTCTTGGTGCTCGAACAGTTGATGATTTTGATGGTTTAATTGAGAGCGACTTCAAATCACATATCTATGATGGATATGAAACTGATAGTGATGATGATCCAACAGCGACTTCCAATGACACTTTAGGGGCTCGACCTCTTCACCGAAAGATCGCTAGGTTAACCACTGAACCACTGTGCCACGGACACCAGCAGATGATGAAAATGTTAATGCTTGAATAGTTGAAGGATTTTGTCTATTAATCACCGCAGCTGTTTTTGTGTAAAATAATATGCGCCGCGACGCTTATTAGAGGAAACATGTAAATTTGAAGATGAATATGTTCAGCTGTTTTATTGTAAAGGAATCACAACTATTTCACGATTTTACATGTATAGTGATAAGCACTGTTGGACATTTTTTACAACGAGTAGAGCTGGAAATGACCAAAGTTCGTTTGTCGAGTATTCTTAAGATGTAAAACAATATCTGTTGGAGAAGACTTACATTTAAAAAAATGTATCAGCAAGAAGTGCAAATAAGTTCACATTTTATGAGTGGGTTTGTGTGAAGAAGTGGGTTTTTCATATTTATCAATTTAGATAAATCGTCACGAGAATGCGGTAGTCTTCTAAATAACTGGTGATTTCAGTGCACTCAATAACAAAGCATTTTGTGAACCTACGATTGGTGAATGTCTTCAATCTTCATGAGGACCAAATTAGATGCATGTTAGGCTGTTTATCATTGAATAGAACTCATGATCAAGACCCAAGGAGCGTCATTAGAAGTCGGCAGGAAAGGCATCCTGATTAAAGCATCTCATTGCTCCATCTACAGAATTATACAGGTCATCTCCTGTTTTGTTTCCATGGAAGGGAAGCGTCGCAGCATGTAACGCTAGTGAAATGGCACAATCTGCTGACTAAATACCATAGCAATCGAACAATGAGCAGCCAGTTCAACATTAAACACGCCAAATTGTGCGAAGTTTCAGTGACTGTTATCAACCGGATCACACAGCAAAGAGACACAGTCGATGTCAAGTTCTACAGAGAAGTTTGTGAACGTTTTTTCATGCGCCTGCTAACTTTTTTTAAAATGATCGGAGGACCCAACATTATCGAGAAAACTTTTGCGCAATGATCTGAATTCTTCGAATCTGAAGGAATCGTTGCGATCGCAGCATTTTGAAGGAATTCACATCCATCCGCAGTGCAAGGTATTAAAAATTTCTTTTTGCCCACTTAGTAAGTTCCTGCATGTGCCATCGTTTTGAATCAGTTTGCACTTCTAGCAAAGTGACGCGATTAAGCAATCTAATTCTGTGGCTTCAGCAAAGTCTGACCACATCAATACCGTTGACATCTGCATTGGGGAGTAGTGGCGTTTTACGCCTCATTGCGTCTATATTTACGCATTACGTCTATCCGCATCTCTGCGTCTATGTTTGCTCTACCTAAATTAACTAACTCATCTTATTTTCAAAGATTTCCCTTTTTTGTCATTTTCTGTAGAAATCTTTAGGTTTATCATACAAATAAATTTATGATTTTACTCTTTTCAATCAACAGTTTTGGCTTCAAGACACGAAAAGCAGCAACGGAACCTTCGTTAACTCGAATCGCATCGGAAAAGTTTCAATCGTAAGTGAGCCCTACGAATTACACTCAAGAGATGTCATTCAATTTGGAGTCAGTGTAACGGAGAATGCCAAGAAAAGTGAGTGAGAATCTTTTTTCTGTTTCAATAAAGAGCTAGGGAAAATTACTAATTGACTTACAACAGTGGTTCTTAACCGAGGGTGGGGATTTCCCCCTGGGGCTAAATATCACATATCCAGGGGTGAAATTTCTGTGGAAGCATTCTTCACCATGCGCTCGTGGATGTCATGAATAATTCTGTTCTCGACAATGCCAGTAAGAATCAAAGGAAAAGACAGGTGTCAATAAAAGTGCACTGAGTGCTGGCCGAAGCCTGACAAAACTCTTTTGATGCTGAATGATGTATCGTATCCGGCAATAGTTGACATCAAAACATGCAGAACTAATTAAGAGCGATGAACAGCTTGTAAACATTATTTATCTATTCCTCTCCTCATGGTTTCCAACACATTGGGCAAAGTAGTCACACAACATCGGAGAAGCGTTGGTGAAGCCCTGTCTTACGCCTCCCAGGTGCTTCTTACACAAGCTCTTAGCCTCACAACAACCTCCAGGATTACCTAGTCTATCGCCCAGGTAACAGAAGTCATCTACCACTTCAATAGAGTCTTCGCCTATATTTTATCGCCTTATATTGGATCCAGGATAAACCTCAATGTAAGATAAAAGGTTGTCAGGACTGGACGGTTCGTGGTCCCTTGCCAAGTGACACAGAAGTGAAGAACATGAAACAGTGCTCGTCGTCAATTGCTTGCACTGATATGTTCATCACAGTTTTAGAGGTCTGAGGTCGTCGGAAATGTGCCTTCAACAGGAAGTTTCTCAGCGGAAATACTTGTAGAAGGAAACGTTCACACTGTGAGAATGAAGAAACTCATCAGACATTTTCTGTTGTGATGTCATTGGTTGCTTGTTCTGCTGTGATGTCATTGGTTGCTTGTTCTGCTGTGATGTCATTGGTTACTTGTTCTGCTGTGATGTCATTGGTTGCTTGTTCTGCTGTGATGTCATTGGTTGCTTGTTCTGCTGTGATGTCATTGGTTACTTGTTCTCCTGTGATGTTATTGGTTGCTGACGTGCACCAGCGTCTGTGTGGGCCACTGCAGAGAATTCCAACACTGAAAAACAGTTACTACAACTTCTAACTAACCAAATGTGAATATATACTTCAAAATATCAACTAACAAGGACATAATCTGTGTCTTTGGATGTAATGCACCAGCTCCCCTCACTTGCGATAGGTTGAAAGTTTCCTTGAGCAACATGTTCTCTTTATGAGTATTGAAAGACTGTTCCTGAATTTTCACAAAATTCATAAATCTTCGCGGTCGACCGAACTAGAACAGAACTATAAAATCTAATGTTTTTGTGGCCATCACATAGTAAATAAAATGATTTTTTTGATTTAAAATTTGGCTTAGTGGCCCTTCTTCCGCGCAAAATCAAGAAATGAAAACTAACCAAATTTATAGGCAACTCCAATAATTTATAGGGTTGCCTATAAATTTGGTTAGTTTTTATTTCTTGATTTTGCGCGGGAATTCAAGTTGAACTGCATTCCACTCCAAGATTGATATTCCCAGGACTCCGAGTTTCGAATAAATTAATACCACAACTATAGCCACTCCTAATTCCCCAAGCAAGCTGATTTGTAAATTTGGAACTAAACGCATTATTAGGAGCCAATTATGAAATTATTAGTTGGTATGACATATTTCATGCTCTGCTCTATACCATATCCAATCAAATTTCACAAAAGTGAAATTCAATTTCTATTTCGTGAAATTCAAATTCGCATTCGCGAAACTCAATTTCTCATTCGCGAAATTCAAATTCTCATTTGTGAAATTCAAATTCTCATTCGCGAAATTCAAATTTTCATTTGTGAAATTCAAATTCTCATTCGTGAAAGTCATTTTCACACATTATTTTTAGAAAATGTTTTCTCCATTTTAATGTGTCTTAATCCTTTCCTAGTCACCAAATTCAGCAATGCCGACTTCATATAGACTTAAACACACTTATGTCATTACTTTAAAGATGTCATAGCGACTTGTTGTGGCGTTAACTTGTAAAAAATATACGTAGGAAAGCGCTCCAATAATCAATTAAGTACAATTCAGGTACTATAAATTATTTGATTGCTCATTCATCTTGTTTAGTTATCACATATTGAAATATAAACGCTGGATATTGACAAATCTATAATCATTTACATACACAAGATGTTGCTTTCGCTGACGTGAAGTTGTTGCTGAATATGGTCAGCGTTCAAACAAGAACAGGTGCAAGTCAGGCGGATATTGTCGTCACATCAGCACCTCATAGTGATGCGATAGCCCGGATATCGTCAATCATGTGACTTTGATGGTCATCCCGAAGATTTTTACATATTAACGTCACACAGGCTGCTATGACATCCTTAAAGTGATAACATGTGTGCGCTAAATGCATTAAAATGGAGAAAACATTTTCTAAAACTAATGTGTGAAATAGCTTTCACGAATGAGAAATTGAGTTTCACTTTTGTGAAATTGGATTGGAAATGGTATGGACCATGGATTCCTTTATAGTAGTGGTATCCATGTCTAGACGACGGAATCAGATGACTTGCGAAACGTATCATGACATATCATATTCGTCTTATCGTGTGAAGTAAGCAAGATTGCGTATTTCTGGGGAATTGGTGTCTTTGTCATTTTTTTCATCTTGAAGGTCGAATTAAGAGCGCTTGCTTTGAATCATTTCATCATTGAACCACTCATAACACTGTGCCATTCAGTTGCAAACCATGAGCGTCAAACCAATGAGAAGCAGGTAAATTATGAGCCATGAAGCCGATTCAACCGCATCAACACCGTTTCATAGATGCAATGGAATGAATGAGTCCGTTCTCAAGCTCAAAGTCGTCTCCAGAAGTAGACACTTCTCGAAGATAACTCGCGGGTTATATAACTTTTTAAATTGAACTGCGGGTTCTCTTTGAGGGTCGGTTGTATGAATAATAGTTTGTGATTAACATTGTTGATAAGTCGAATACGAAGGGGAAGAAATCGAAGAGAAGCAAGAGAGACAGTGACAATCAACTCGAGACACAGGATCTGCACAAAGTAGAACGAGCTTATCTTGAGTGACGACACAGTATTGACCATTCCGTTTTTGTTAATCGTTTGTATCTAATTCGATGAATATTAGTTGGGGTATTATCAATTTTATCATTTCTTATCATTTTGATACAAAGTGTACTAATCCTTTTTCAGATAACGGAAGTAAATTTCTTGAACAAGCAGTTATATTCCATGATGTTGGAAAGACACACCAGGGTAACTAGAAAATCATTATCTGCATGCGTGTTATGCTGATTACTTAGAATTCAAGAACCTAAGGTTGGGGGTTAGGTCAACTGCTGAACAACAAGAATTATTGAGGTCATCGATGAATAATATAAAAACGACTTTGTAATGACTTTTGGACTTGCATGTAGTCACACTCAGTGGTAGTGGCTCGGGAAAAGATAAATTGATAAATTTAGGCGCGGTTCTTTTTGAGGGCGGCTCTATTCGAGAAAACACGATATACTCATGCTCAAGGTGATTCGCTCGAAAAGCTTCATTTGTGCGCATTAGCTTTGAAATATGTTTTGCCTCCTTCCCTGACCAATGCAATTTTTATAATTGTAGAATACAAGTATCTTGCAGGAAATATCATTCACCTAATTCTTCATTGAGTGGATATAAGGTGGCAACAAGACAAATCTTCTGAGTTATTCCTACATTGACGACTTGATGTCCATGTCTAAGTTTAGCACAAATGCATCGCCTTAAAGACAAATGGCGTGTCCTCATCAGGTATAGTTTTACGACGTCTGATCGATGGGTTTTTACCGGTTTTGTCAACTCATTTGTGATGGACTAAAGAGACATGAGAACCGAAGCGAATTGATGAGACAGCTAAAACTGTTTCTAATCACCTGGCTGAGCAGCCACGCGTTTCTATGTTCGAGAAACGTTTGTTCGTTCGACTTGAGTGATGACACACGAGACAAGATTTACTTCTGCTTCCTGTCGACTTCAGCTGATTCTCATTCTGAATCGGAATCACAGTTTCTGAGATTTGTCACTCCGTTTTCATTGTTTGTGTGTTTAATAGTGAAAAAAGACGAATTTCAGTGAATGAAAAGTGAATATGGAATATTTTTGTGAATATGCACTTGAAGGTTGCATCAAGAGTTTTGATCGAGGGCGAAGTCCGAGTCGACAAACGAATGTTGCAACCGAATTATTACACTCTGCTTCTTAGTAAGAGTGATGCCACACTTAGCAGATTTCTTCGTAATTGCTTGCACTATGTCAGGAATCTGAAATGTATTGTTCTGCAGTGAATAGCATAGAAATCGTTTTTTCAAGCATGGATATCTATAAATCAGCAATTTAGGCTGACCAAGTGGTTTTCGATGTGTTTTGTATTGTGATCGTTCAGCGAGAGTCGTCAGATGAACGCTATCTTAGCGTTATCATAGCGCTATTTACAAAAAGTGCCTCAAAGCTTCTCAGTCACAAACTTAGATGCCCGGATCATAGAAATAAACTGTTTATCTGAAGTTCGCTAGAATGGAAATTGACTCAAGGTCGCGGCACATCCGAGGGAACTAAGTTGGGGCATGAAGAACCAATTAAAAGCTTCGATTTACTCATGTGACTGATTCTAACCCAATGATACAGACGTTAGCAGGTGCATCTAAGTGAAAATGCGCGCGATTTATGTGCCGTTATTGTGCATTGCATGAAGCTTAATTTCCATTCTAGAGGTTGTCAATTAATTGTTGTCAATTTCTATGTCCCGGATGCACTATTCACTAATGTGAAGCGCGAACGCTACCTATCAATAAAATCTCGTAGCTGTCTTTTTGTGAATATGCTCTGAATGAACTGACTTCTGGAGAAGGAATGCATTGGCAACTGAACTAAGAAACTTCATCGATTTCTTCTAGCACACTACACGCGTATTCCATTCTTCATTGACTTATTAATCAATCATTGCATTGATATATTGGAGAATCTGTCAACTGTGAATGAATTTTAGACATTCATTGGAGCATCACCGATCCGAATATTTGCATGTGCAGTATTTGTGCTCTGCATGTGTATTGTGACTGTGAGACATCAACATTGATTGAAATTTGAACAATAAGTCGATCGACTCAGGAGGCACATTGATCGCGTGAAGCTTCACGTGACATATTACAACAATTATAGAATCAATAACTCATTCAGCAAGCTCGAATTGAGATAGAAACTATTTTTGTAGTCGAAGAATCAAAGATAAACATTCAGCGACATAACCGGTGCCTCAGATATGCTAAGGCGCGACACTACATGAATGATTGCAAGTCCCGTATGATATAATAATGTTCTCATATGTTATAAAGTTGGATTTTTGTCATAAGTTTAAAGTGCCATTAAATTGTGCTTTTTGCTTCGCAAAAACGATTAATTCAGCATGTATACATTGATTGCCAATTTACAGTCAATATCGTGACAATCCATATCAGGTAATTTTTCATTGCAGCATGATTTGAGATGAGTTAATCAGCGTAAAAATCCAGCTATGACCGTTTAGACGTACTTATTAAAGCAATGTTTCATTGAACTACTGTGATCATACCGGGCCCAAAGTGGGACATCCATGATTCTCGTGTCTCATTCTTATACATCAGAGGTCCATGGTCGCATCTGTCCTGGATGCTGACAGTGTTAGAGGAATGCGTATAAGAGGAAAGAGAATAGATAGCAAGGGAGAACGGTATACTCAATAAAGCAGCTAAAATGCATCAAAATAAACAGTGTTTGAATAAAGATTATTTACCAGAAAATATGATATTGGAGTAAGTTGTCCCTTCCCAATTAGACTCTTCCCAATTATCCATAATTGAGTTCGCGAAGTGGAACACGTTACCACTAAAGGGGGAATCATTGTTCGTTACAATGGGAGGAAACACACGAAGAGTCTTTCAAACTGGCACCATGTTCATTCTGATGCAGCATGACGGCGAAATGCTGTTGTCCAATTGATCAATAAAGAACAATCAAATTACTGGAACATGCTGAAGTTGTAGATTCTTTCCTGATGATTGGATGAATCAAAATGACTACGAAAAATTGATTAATTAGTTCGCAATCCATAATTTCGCCTTCTATGTGTTTTGTAAGCATGGTCATAAATGATGAAGGCATGAGAATACAGTGCATTGACCAGGTAGATTTCCATTTAGGCAGAATGATAATTTAATTCAATCGAACTGAAAAAGGTTCAAGTCAGTAGACATTCAGGTTAGTAATTTAGCGCTTCTAGCAGCAGGTGATATTTATTGATTGCTTATCCCAATTTGATTTCAATTAATTTTTGATAATTATTGACTAAATTGATCAGGTCTTTTAATATCAGTCTATTTCTTGTCAAGTAAATTGTATTAGTTATTTTCTTTATGAATCTTCATTCATTAGATAGAAAGAAAAATCGAAACACTTGACAACAAATCTGCCAAACTAGTGGTTACGAGGAACATCATATTTCTGCCGGCTCTTGAAGATATCTGCCATAAAAGTGCAATCATGGTCATAAAAGTGATAAATCTCACTTTGAGGGATTAAATAAATGTTAGTTCATTACGTTATTAAGTGTATGAAAGTCGGAAGTACATGGATCTACATAAACAGATGGGATTTCGCGATGTTTGACGCTCCGTAACTTTCAGGACGACTGGAAGTATAGCTTAAGAACTGCCGTTTTACTGATGTTGGGTGACAATACACAAATTTATAATGGCAAGAAGTTCGTGCCCGAATTTAGGAAGAAAGCGCCAGTAACTCTCGGGCTTTTTATGTTATGTCAAGATTTCTTGGGGGTATAGGTAAGCCTGGAATATTGGTGAAATTCAGAACAACATTCTTCTCTTTGCGATGCATTTCGGTAACGGCGCTTCGATATTCACAAAAATGCAAGTTAGCAGATGCATTGGTTATCGAAAATCATATATATTGGTTAAGCATGGTCAAGTGCACATTGAGTCACAATTGCATAGAAATCGGAGTTGATACAGAGATATCTTTACATCCCGAAAGTGACGCATGCTGTACGCATGTACATGCTGTACGCATGTACATGCGGAGTGTGCATGAAGCGTACTCGCAAAAAAGGAGAATCACACAAGCAATGGACTTATGCGTGTATATTGTTATTTCCTTATGTACCGACATGTACATTGTACAGCATGCATCATATTCATGTTCACAAAGATATATCTGATTCAGTGACTCGTGTAGCACACTTGACTGAGTCATATGATTTTTATTTACCATGTGGATGACCAATGCATCTGTCGACTTGCATGTTTCGTCAACATGGCAGCAACGTTGCTGAAATGCATCGCAACGAGGAGAGTTGCGCTGAATCTCGTCAATATTCAGGGCTGACCGCCATTTCTAGGAAGAATTTATGTTCTCACTGTGAACTGTTAGTTCAAGGCGATAAGGAGAGGAGCACATTTCTTCTAGTTGGAGAATTATCACCACTTTCTTTGTAGTAGAGATGATTCTTTCCTCTGCCATGAATCAGTCATATATTTATCAGGTGATACCTTCGATCTCAGACTAGTGAGATCTGATTCTCTTTATCGCACGAGAAAGATAAGATGAAAAACATGTTTCTTGAGAGAAAACGTTAAGATTTGCTCCACCCAAATCGTTCTACACTCCGTCTGAAAATATCCTGAATTTGTATATGCGTGCCGTAAGAGATTACCTCTGAAATTTGTTCATTAAAAATCTGATTCGTTGTCCTCTACTGAAAATATTTATTCAACAAAGCGAGTATCAACAGTTCAGTGTTTAAAGCAGATGGGAAATATTGCCTTTCTAACAAAGGGATAATTTTAGCAGTGCAAACAGATTAGGTTTTGTTTTTCATTTCATGATGAAGTAAACAGTATCGATTTGAAGTAATTATTTCGCTTGTAGACGGCTGGAGGAAATTCAGCATTTCCAATGGAATAGTCGCGATTCCATTGGAAGATTGTCTCAGATCTAATGAGATCATCATTCCTAATTGTTAAGGTGTGGTCGATGTTCGAAATCATCGGAAAGTTATGCGCATAATATCTTGAAGTCTGTCGAGGAAATGTCTTCTAAGAATTCATGATTTGATTTGATCATGATTTGTGCTGTAATCGAGACTAGTTAATAGAGTATAGATCGATGCTTGCAGTGAAACATTCAATTTAGAAGCACATCTTTACAGCAGAGTTATCGGTGAAAAATTGCATTCACATGCACCCGATCGGCTGCTCGCGACAGCGCAAGCTAGTCTCTCAGGCATTTTAATGTAGAAAATCCATCGTGAGAGGCGCTTGCGATACTGAGTGGTTTGTAGAGCTGAAGTCTCGGTTTCAACTAGGAATTGCAATTCTGGGATTCCGTGAGGTTTTGCAAATTCCGGCATTTTAGTCATAGGATCCGTGGGTTAATTTGATTGTCATTTTAGCAATTTATAGATATTTGAATGCTTTACGACATTTTTCATTGAATTATTGATTAATTCCATCAGCTCATAATCAACTCGGTTTGATTAAGCGAATCAACTCGGTGCTTCAAGTCAAGGATAAAAGAACATCTCTCACGGAATAACAGCACTGCTTTTGTAACATCTAGAATTCATCCTAATTGTCCGCAGCCTATTTCATGGACGATGGTGCATTGTGGACTGAATAATGCTCAAAAGACACTCACGTTGGAAGCTATGTACATTCGACAACATGCGGACTCGCACATGAACGGATGTCAAAGTCTAAATATAGACACTGCCATGTAACGAGTTCGTCCATTAATGTTTCTCCTTTAGCTGTACTCAAAGATTGTTTAAATAGCCCTGCCTTTCACCACCCGCTGTTTTAATTAATGTAATCTTGATAACGCTGCAAGGCGAAATGTCTGTCAGACTAATCAATTATTTTAGTATCCGCAGAAACTTTTGGGTATGAAAATCATCGTTTTTGGACGATCTCGAACAAGACATTTATTTTATTTAGCAAACTATAAATTTTAGTTACACGTTTAATGAAAATATGAAATAAGGGTCAGTTGAATATTACAGTGTACGAATACATGCAATTTTATAGTCAATGAAGACATCTTGTCAACTAAGTCAGCAATATACATGTGTAATAATTTATAAATTTTCAATACGTATTCAACTTCTGTCACCTTCTTAGCAGACAGCTTAGTGAGAGATATTTAAAGAGTTTTGATCGGCGGTGAAATATCCAAGGTATTAGATTCAAATCTAGTGTAGAATTTTATCCTCGTCGGCCAAGGAGAAGAGGAGTTGAAGATATTCCGCATCGGTAAATGAAATAAATTAGTCATATCAAGAATTCTCATCCTATCAATTGCTGAATATGCTAGTGTGTCCATTGATCAGTCATTTTTACGCAATGGATGTGAAGATATGATGTATAATGAATAAATCAAGCTAGAATTGTGATGTAAAATCATTTCAATATATTCATTATGCTATGCTTGCAGATGATATTGGATAATTATTGAAATATTGAAATCAATTAAAATTTTATCTGGAATTGGAAGAAATTCTAGAGACACTTTCATTAGTGATAGTTTACTTTCTGTAACTCAACTATCTTGTTTTCAGCCACCCACGAATGCATCATCTCCGAGGCACGTCTCTATCATCCTGATGGACAGGAAGCTTTACAAAAGTGAGAAATGATTTAATCATGCATAGCATTATAGAAATGAATTCGAGACAATATGCGGAATGAGATTGTCACTTCAATTTTGCACGATATCATCAAAATAACCGTTGACGTAATTGATCAAACGTCGAGAGAGTTAATGCATGTTTCCAAAGCAGAATAAGCAAATGATAGTGTCCTTTTTGGCAAAGATGACCCTTACTGCTCCGAAAATCAAAAGTTTCGAAGTTTTGTCGTCCACTGCCTTCTAACGGTCGATGTACAAGAACAGTGGATAACCGATTGCTTTTAGACTGATTTTATTTGTAAGATATATAAGTCAAGCTGCTGACAGATGCTCATTGAATAATATATTTTGCTCAAATTTTCAACGTAGCAGTCCCTCTACAGTCTTCACCGTATAGAGTTCTTTGCATTTGAAACTCTATATTGGCACTTATCAGCGAACATCTTGCACAATGACAATTTTCAATATGTAAGCCTAAAAGCATTGTAAAAGTAATACTTTTGATGCAACCATTCTAGACAGAGATCAAGATGATGTCCGTCAACAGCAGCCACATATCAACAACCGTGTAGAGTGCACTCAATATCAAACATTGATCCTGTGACATCTGATATTTCATTTCATCACAGTTTGTACTTCAAATTTTTCGTGTGCGTCTGCTGAAGATCCTTTTATGTAATGCCTAGAGAAGGCCGCATTACGGTGGAAATCTACGTAAATTGTATTCAATAACATCTGTCAGCAGCTTGGCTTACATATCGTAAATTCATCAAATACTGAATAATGCTGTTTAAAATCAATCATCACTTTTTTCATTGGTGATTTTGTTTAATTTGTGCTAAACTTGGATCTTACTAAGATCTTGTCAGTTCTTAGAAAATTCTTACAAAAAGACTTGTGGGCTTGATCATTGGTCTAGTATTGGTTTTCTGCGAAATACCATTGTTTCTTCTATTTTTAGTATGTTGCACTATGAAATGGTTGCATTTGATGTTATCCTTCATTCAAACATTAAGTCTGGTCTAGTCATGACCTATATTGAGTAGAAGTTCAGATATCAACGTTTCAGATGCCAAAATTTCTATATTTCAAAGCAGAATGCAATAAGCAAATCTAATTTTAGATGCATTCTAGTATAGCCACTAATATAGTGCACATTACTTATTGACCATTATTACCATTATGTTGATTTCTGAATTGATAGCAAAAACCTGTCGACGATTTTACAAATATTCTAAGCCAGGTGCAGGGCAATACGTACAATTGATTTTGTTTGATACGCACCAGGAGATTCATCAAAAAAATGCTAAACAACGTCTGGCATTGTTCACTACAATGATTTGCATATAGTAGGTTTTTAATTGTCATTTGAGCGCAATGGACTATGTCAGGACCGTCAATGGTTGCGCTAGATTTCATCTGATCATAACAGGAAGTTGCCAGGACCACATATTGCTAGGTATCCCCTTGACCTTTTCACAATATCTTATTGAGTTCTCTCATTTTCTCTCACATACATGTACGTAGCCGCCTGAACCAAGCATACGGTTCTATGAAAGATCTCTATCAGGTTCCCGTGGTGCGTTCCAATTGATAGAAATATTTTCTTAATCATCTTTCATATTCTTATTCTCAGGGATAAATCACATGCTTTTTGATGAAGCTTTTACGTCACTACTCCCCATACCGGGGGCTTGGACGGTGCTGACATGAGTCAGACTTCAATCTGGAGCGTTGTGGTGCTTTGTAGTCCGGATGCCCTTCCTGACGACTTCCAATGACACTTTCAGGGCTCGACCTCTGGACCAAAAGATCGCTAGGCAAAGCACTTAACCACTGTGCCACTGAGACCACGGAAATCACATATCCTATGTAAACATATTTCATGTAGAAACGCAGTGAAGACTGTGAATGTTGTTTGAACGGTCTCAATTTGTAGTGGAGAGCCACAGTATTTTAAATGCTTTGACGGGTAAAACATTATGATGAATATTAGAATCGAGTCACATCAGCTATCCAGTGATTATCATCAGAACCCTAGAACGTATATGACAGTCTATGACTACATTTATTTTATTTGATCTTTCAAGCGAAGTTTTCTCAATTGACATAATTTTTAAATCTATCACGGAATCCTTATTAGACAAGAATTTCTGCTATTTATAGGCATGGTGTTTGCTGATATATTTTCTTAATCCAACCATGAATTTTTATAATGAAATTTGTCTCATTGTTTGATAAGGAACCACTAAATCGTAAAGTTGCATGACATCTCTACAATATTTAATACACATTAACTGCTCGAGTGTGTCGTGAGACAAATCCTAGGTCGCTAAGAAAGTAGCCGTGAATTTATTGTTGAAATGAAGCTTGGTATTTGCTTGCTGTGGTAACAAAAATGCTGTCAAAATGGTTGTCGGGATTATTACTGCTAATAATAGGCATCGGTATCCTCAGTGGAAGATTTTCAAGTGATAAAGCCCGTTTAGACAGTGTTATACACTTGGAAATAAATAATAGTTAACTAGAAAATAAGTCTCATGCAGCAATTTGTTGGTTATTCTTGAAGATGATTTTAAGTGAGTGGGTTGCATTGTATATAAAATACTTCTATGGGTTAACATTTGTGTTTAAGCTAGTGCAGTCATCGACATTTTTCTCCTATTTTTCCTTTCTGGACTGCGGATTGAAAATACTTCGTAGAATTGGTTCACATATCAGACTTCTGGTTTTGAGAACGTCTGAACAATTCAACAAGAAAAATTCTAATTATAGGATAAACTACACATTCAGAAAATAAGGAAGGTGAACATTTTTTTAAAATAAACATTAAAAACTTTTCCACATTCAATCATCATTGAGAATCAATGAAACGTCATTAAAACCAACCGATTGATCAATGGATGACGCAAGTGACTAGTGCAATGATGTTTTGGAAGCCGATTTCCGAAAAATACGGAAAATTGATTAAAAAGTATTTCACAATGACTCATTTTAAAGTAAAACAAATATTCGAAGGTTTCAAGCTGGATAATATCATCTTTAAATCGACTTCACAAGTTGCATTTGTGTCTGATATGATATTTCGAAATGCTCAACGTTACGAAAGTTTTAAAGGATTTCTTTTTCTGTCATCCTGTCGCTACTAAATTCACAATTGCTTCTGTGTACAACCTCAGACTAGGGACAAAAAGCCAGACTGCAATTTGCTTTGAAATTTCTGCAAGATCCGTCGTAGAATCCTGCAAGAAGTGCCCACGGATCACATTGCTCAGATGCTTGGATCTCCTTCATTCCTCCCGCAGTGGAGACGTTTGGAGGATGAACGTAAGACGTCATTTCCACCAATGGGGAATCGCCGACCATTTCCCAAGCAGCGACCAACGAACAGGGCTACGCTAGTCCTTCAGCGTCTGACTGTCACTCCAATGGGGTAACGCATCGCTCTGGTTAAGGCGCTCCCCACGATCCCTCTCATTATAAATGGAATTTCTGAACTGCCTCGTGTTCTTCTTTTACAACCATTAATGAAATTGCTCATTCATAAAATAAAATAATTTGTTTGTTTCCTGGAGCATAATGTAGATATCCTGTCGCTTTATTTGACCTGTAAAACAGATTATTGCCCGCGCGGGAAATACCATTTACTCCAATGCACGGGAAGGAGGTAATCTATGAACACTATTGGCGAGTTTTGACCGGCTTAGTATGTATGTATTAGATCTGAGAATATTTGCAATATTGGTCAGGCTAAATTTCTATTCAAATACTCTTGATAGTCATAGACATGTCAATCACAATCTGTCCTTGATCATCATAGCACGTCGTCAAATAAAAGTCTCTACGCTTCATCATAGCATTCTAACTCGTTAGATTTAAATAGCCGTCACCCATGGAAGTCCCTACGGACTCGGGCATTTAAGACATCTAACTCGTGAAATGCAATAATGAAGCAATCATGCACTAGGTGCGCAAATAACAATTATAACTCGAAAATAGAAAAGCCGAAAAGAAAATTTGCCTATTGCCTCGTATAAATGTACGTTGTACACGTTTATATTTATCGTTCAGTCATTTTTAGAGTGTCTGACAGTATCCGATTTTTGTGTGATACATCAACATGCAAATGTACAGCTCGCTCTTATCAAGTTACTTCATTCAATTATCTACGGATGAAACTGATCGCTTTAAGATTCGAATCTCCAACTTTTACAACGACGCAATTAAGAGAGCAAACACGATGTAACTTTTCGTTCTCGGTTGTCGCGTGTTATTCACAGCTCAAATACTCACGCATGCAGCAGAAATCAATGCAAATATTGCCATTCACACCTCATGGCATTAAAACAACTAATGATCGATTATTCTCGACCGCCATTTATATGAGGCTCGCTATTTAGTGGAACTCGTTGTCCATCGTCAAATGGTTCAAACGCGACCGATTTTTATGAATTGCGTAATTTGGCCACTCGAGTAGTGGACAGCATTCTCATAAGTCTTGACTATATATGAAATCCTACTCAAGATAAGAGATAAAATACTTTTCAAGTTAAATTGAAATATGTAAATGCATAATATTAATACATTGAAACTATGGAATGACCAATGTATTGGTTATCAACGCTTTGAATGAAGGATAGACTTTTATGACAAGACGTTTATCAAGTGTGCAGTCAATTCCTTTCTCATTAATGGTAATTTTGATTTGTTATTTTTGATTTCGAGTTCTACCAGACCTGACTGATACTTTTCGTTTAACTTTTGCTGTTCGTTTCTTGATGTTGATCTTTTCTACTGATGGTCGTATTGTTTAGTAGTAGCTGATTTTCATTGCATGTTAAATCAAATTGAATGTCTTTATCTAATTTCACGCATTTATGTAGAGTATTTTCTGTTTTTCTGAGAACATAAGCAACAACAGATATGCATGAATTTAGGAAAACAGAAAAGACTAGACTCAACTTCGTGAAATTAGATAAAGACATTCAATTCAATTTAATATACAAGGAAAATCAGCTACTACTAAACTATACGACCATCAGTAGAAGAGATCAACACCAAGAAGGAAAATAACATCAAAAGTTATGCGAA
Source organism: Prostheceraeus crozeri (assembly GCA_907163375.1). Lineage (NCBI taxonomy): Eukaryota > Metazoa > Platyhelminthes > Polycladida > Euryleptidae > Prostheceraeus > Prostheceraeus crozeri. The sequence goes on along the minus strand of CAJQUW010012544.1, from coordinate 141,390 downwards.
ACGCATCTGTCAGGTTGTGTAGACCTCGAAATGAATAATGAAAAATCATAACATGTGCATACATATATTCAAGAGTTGAAAACAAAATCATTGTGTGAACTACAAACGTTTCTGGCTTATTTGCCGTCATCAGTGCAGTATACCCTCTTGTAAAGAATCAGTCAATCCGATGCAGAAATCGTCACCCGACCTACAGACATCTACAATCAATGAAATAGTTCAAATCTTGTTCTCAGAGCTTGGGTTCAAAATTTGAGCTTGCAAACACGAATGCAAATTGCTAGTTTGTGTTTGCGTTCTATGCACAACCATTGGTAGGTGGATGTACATAGAAAGCCGGCAGCTGACACATTTGGCCAGTGAAGGAATAAATCTCTGTATGTTGAGACACCGAAAGGAAAAAAATCAAGAGGTGAGAACATTTTGGTTTCACCTCTTGAATTTTTTCCTTTCAGGGTCTCGTCATTTATAGATTTATTCTTTTTTGATGTTATGGCTCGCGAATGGACTAAGGTCACCCACGGCCCTGTAGAACCCGCAATACGAGATTATGTGCTCCACAATGTGAGCATGATGACCACGGGCACATGAGGCGGACTGTCGTAGGCTCCAGCGTCGGGGGATTGTGACTACACGAAAATTGAATCGAGGTCTTTGTTGACTCTTTCTGCAGCTGCATGTTGATTTCATCAGGTGTGGTGTTATGTGTTAGATATCGTTTCTTCGATAATATTTGCGACATTCTATTCAGGATGGAGTGAACTCCATAAACTCTACATTAAGCTCTGTTTTTCTTCCTCAGCATCTCGATGGCATTCTTACTGACCCTTACTGTTTTGATGAGGAGACTGAAGACGACCAAACTTTCTCTGTCTCTGCGGAGCAAATTTGCAAGCTTATTGACGAATCCCCAAACAATAAGGCTACCTTTGACTTGCCTACGCGAATATTCAAATCCGTGAGCTCTATCATAGCTGAGCCACTCAGTAAATTATTTCAGCAGTCCATTCAACAATGTAGTGTACCAAGATTTTGGAAAATCTCAGCTGTTTGTCCGATCCCTAAAGTTCCTACACCAACGATCAATGACATACGACCGATCAGCCTCCTATGCTTTCCTGCAAAGTTACTTGAGAAAGTTGTAATAGCTTTTTTGAAATCGTATTTCCTGAGATATTATGATGATTCTCAATTCGGGTTTAGACCAAAATCCTCAACGCTTTGTGCTCTGGTTTCGCTGAATGAACATCTCACTCAATACTTAGATAGTGAAGAAACTTGCGGAGTGCTAGTCATATCCTATGATTACTCAAAGGCATTATAATCATACAGCGACTGATTGATTGCGGGTTTCCACTGAAACATGTAAAATGGATTCTAAGCTATCTAAGTGAGAGAAGTCAAATGGTTCGCATCGGTCTCACAACAAGTTATGAATGTCCAGTAACCTCAGGCGTTCCGCAAGGCTCAATCCTCGGTCCATACCTGTATGCCTTTACAACAGCAACGTATAAAGCAGCAACCAAGAATAGTCACGTAATACGATACGTGGATGACACTACCTTATGTTTGCCAATTTATGTCTCCAAGAAGAATGATCATGTCAAAAGAGAACACGATAATATGTTAAAGTGGTCTCAAGAAATGTCTTTACCCATCAATTCGAATAAATGCAAGGCACTCCTGATAAGAAAACGGAATTTCAACAACATGAGTATTGAAAATTTACCAAATGTCACAATGGTAAACAAGTTGAATATTTTGGGAGTAACATCTAACGACCGGGCGACTTGGTGCGATCACATTGACAATATCGTCAGAACAGCATCCCGCAGACTGTATCCCATTCGTATACTCAAACCTTGCATATCATCTGATCAGTTAAAGACTGTATACTATGCAACAGTTCGCTCACTATTCGAGTATTGTGCCCCACTATTTCAAGGTTTATCTAACACAGACGCCAATCGCCTTGAGCGTGCTCAAAAACGATTTCATAAAGTGATATGTACCGATTGTGAATGTGCTGGAAATTGTATGGCCTCTCTGAACCAGAGACGAGACACTTTATCTCAACGATTTCTTAGAGCCGTCATGAAGCCAAATCATATATTGAACAAGTTGTTGCCGGAGAGATCGGTATCAGGCCGGTTCATACTGCCAGTTCGGAGAACTTGTCGACGCGGAAATTCATTCTTTTTGAAAGCTTGCAGCTATTATAATCATGAGCATCAACGCAGTTAAAGTTAATTACTTCTCTATATATTCTTTTTTTGTATTTTCGATACTTTCCCCAGTACTTTTTCATGTTCAAAGACATCACTTGATCTTTTGTATGACTTCCATGTAAAAACCGATTTCCATTCATTGAGAAATATACGCATTTTATTATTATTATTCTCATAATTTAGTTACTTAGATAACCAAAGAGAAATAGTAGTCGACCAATAAACCGGTGTCTATTCTGCAAAGATTGCTTTCTTAATTGAACCTGACGAAAAGCAAGCTGCACGCAATTTCCTTCCTCACACGATTGCATACTTTCGCAAACGCTGAACAAAACTCCGTCTACAACAAAGTGAACTGGCTTTCAATAATTTGTCCTCTATTCATTTTGATTACCCAATTTTACTGATGGACGCTCCATCTGTTCACCATATGTCGCTCGTTTGAAGTATAAGATGTCACTTTGTCTTGTCTTCCAATCCTACAAAATACATGCGCGTTGTCATCGTCTTTTGTCATTATTATCTCCTATAGTGTTGTATATAATGGTTCCCAACTTGGGAATTGGTCAGAGAAGATAAGGAATGCAGATTTTCCGCTTTAAATGTCTTCTTAACTACAAGAACACTTCAAAAAACCCATTCGATCTGCTCATGCATTAAAACCTGAAAATGTCAAAATAGCTTCGCTTTGATTTTTCTGTTAATCGCCTAATAGTTTTCTATGCAATGAGAAGTTTGTGCATCTTGATTCCTTGCCTTCACTGTGTAAAAATATCGACAAAGCAATGGAAGCGGCAATTTGTAGTGGCCTTGTATACTTTCGTCTGTGTATATCCATTTGCGCTCAATGTTCGCAACAATAAACACGAAGATTTTGGGTCAATCTTTTTGAGATCTGCCAGGCTCGAATGGTACCTCACATGACCTCGCACGACGCTTAGACTCACGTCGGCAGTAGCTCTGTCGGCATATATCTTACAAATTTTGCCGCCACCATACATGCGGATGACATAATCTGTTTTTATATGTAGTTCTCGACTCAATGTTTTAAATGCACTGTATATGCATGGAGTTCTGTGTGTTTCTCCGTTAGGCTTATTCTGACGGACAAGGCCTTCATAATGTGAGAACTCCGAGTCCGACATTCGCTCAATGAAGACAATCAAATAAAACGAACCATCGCTGTGGTATCGCTTAGTATAAATTGTAAATTTTGAATTTTGTCGGTTTACTCATGCGGTTACCATGTGGTCTCCGTGGCACAATGGTTAAGTGCTTGGCCTAGCGATCTTTTGGTCCAGAGGTCGAGCCCCAAAGGTGTCATTGGAAGTGGGCAGGAAGGGCATCCGGACTAAAAGTACTACAACGCTCCATAAGTCTGACTCATGTCAGCACCGTCCAAGCCCCAAGTATGGGGAGTAGTGATTTAAAAAAAACTCATGCGCTGTTATCTGTCGCAGTTGCAAGCGTTTCTAAGTTACAGAAGGGAATTTTTAGCGGTTTGAAAATGACAACGAAGTGCTATTTATGGAAAATGCAAAAAATCCCGTGAATACCTTGATAGTGAGGTATCATCCTAGACTTCACGCTTTAACTCTTGTCGCTAAAGTCAAGTGCGATTGAGTTTTACACTTCCATATCCTTTCTAGCAGTATAGTTACCCCCTTAATGACATCAATGACATCACTACAAACTACAAGACCCGTCAACACTATGTCCCTCTATTTCTATGGACCTCCCAGCTCTAGGAACCTGGTGTCATTACTACAATTAGATGTAGTCGTTCAAGCGACTTTGTGGCCATTCCGGGAATTTTGATCAATGAAAAAACGCCACTGGCTTTCCGCGGAATTGAAAAGCTTTGGAGTTGCTCCATTAACGATCTTCGAAACGTTGGGCAACTCCAAGGCTTTTTAATTCCGCGGAAAGCCAGTGGCGTTTTTTCATTGAATCAGATAAATAGTGTTTTGGTTAAAATAATAAACCTTGGTCATGCTCAGTAGCACTTTAGCCTTTCTTCCATGTGGCCGAGTTGTTATTTATCCACTTTCATTCTTAATCTTCTGTGTGTCTAGCAAGAATTCAGAGTGCAACTATTTTATGAGTCAGAGGTCGGACCTGACCAAGGTTTGAAACAAGGTCTCCTGAACACAGAACGAACTCAGTACCGGAAGACCACTGCCTTTATCTATCCAATATCACTTTTACGATATTTCTGTAGACGCTGCGTGATTACTTAAGTCAAAGTTCACGGTCATCTCTCATTATGAAAATTCCATTCGAATTGAAAAGTACAGCAGTTAGCATAGGAACGTCACTTGTCAGTTGCATAATAGATTCGTGTAATTCTCGTTTGCTGACTTTGAAAACGCAGAGGGGAAGTCAGGTGACACAACCTGCTTCATGCACTTGTGACAAGTATTTGGTCAATATCATCGAGTGTTGAACTGATCGATCTTGCTAACTTGTATAGTCAATTCTCTTCATGTTTGCAATCGTCATAAGTACCTTGACACTTCCCGTGTAGTTGCACTTGAATGCACGAACAAAAGCCGCTTGTTTTCCAGACTTGTCGTCGAAATCGATATGCTAAGAGATCTCTATGGGATAGATATCAGACTTATCCATCCTCACAAGCATGGCTGGATATTAAGACTTTCTCCCCCAGGCTTTCAAATTTGTCTGCAATCTGTAAAACTTGATCGATCGCTACAATGTTTCACAAACCTAGTAAATGAGTGTATTTTCTATCTACATGCAGAATTTTATGTGAATTGGATAAGCGCTTTTAGAATAAGAGCTTGGGGTGAAGTGTGAGCAATCTCTGCTGGTCAGTTATGGCTTGAGTGATGTTCAAGACTGTTGTATCCGTTTTAATCGTGATGACTTTTCAAATGGCAATAACCTTGTAAAATCTAAACAACAGTGTTATTGGCGACAAAAAAGACTGGGATTCTTTGGCAGCTGATGAGATGATAAACAAAACAAAACAATTCATGCACGCGCGCTTCATAGAATCAGGAAAAGTAGTCATGTCATACTTCGGATCTCCTTACACCGCTCACGACACGATTTACACAAATGCGTGTAATTCAAAGTGTTATTGCTCAGATTGCGCGGCATTTTGTAGGTGAATAGAAGATGCCCTCCACTAAGTGTACCTAAAATTATTAGAGACTCGTAGATTCGATACCGGTATAAATTTGAAAGCGAGGAGGGAGTTACACATAGGTGCCGAATCGGCTACTTCCATTGATGCCGAAGTATGGGTGGTGTTTCCAGTACAAAAAAAAATATTAATAGAAAAACACATTTTTTGAGATTGCAGTAGAGACATATCGTATTTTTCCGTGTATAATGCCCACCCTTCACTCAACAGCAAAAATCGTGGGATATGTAAAGTACGTATCCCAAACTTGCGTAAAATTCAACTGAGATGTTTCGCGCAATAAGAAATATACTTGTCGCGTCTAGTTTTATTAAAAAACAGAAAACACATGGGACTGTGTCCGTAGTGGCTGTGACTTGACTTTTTGCTAGACTATAATATCAGACAACCGATTGTTTTTGTTTTGTGCCGTAGATTGTTTTTAAATGAATAGACTATCCTTTAACCAGTTGAATAATTCCGATGCTTTTCATTTTTTCTTAGGTAATGAAGTCATAAAAGTCTATAAGTAAAATTTTATACCTACCCCAAGCTTAACACTAAAATTTTCGGGGAAAATTACGCATTATACACGGAAAAATACAGTATGCGGTTAGTTGAACAACACAAAAATTGTAGTTTAACATTATCGGCTTCAAGTACATGAATTAGAGAATCCGTGGATTAGAGCGAGTGGTCTTGATTAATGCGTGATCAATAAGTTTGACTTTCCAAAGTGTGTCAAGTCGATGGCCATTATTTCACACAATAACACTGACAGTGCAAAGGAGAAAGTGATTTTCTGCTTTGACCGAGTTAATAAACTCACATCTTGAACAGATGCTTATTTAGTTGAAACACTGATTCCCATCGCGTGCGTCTCACTGCGTAACGGTTTGAACGGAAGTTTCCATCAAATATTTAATTTTAACTTTTCCTTCCTATTATGAGCGTTTCTTGAGGCAGCATTCATTGAAGCTTGGCGATGCGGACAAGTTTCTCATTTCAACTGATTTTCATTATGACTGGCGTACTGTAAACTGGGGGAAATTTCGCTACCTTTAATATCACGAAATGCACGAAAATTTATCTTTTTCAAATTCTATTCAACCACTCTGTGTAGGAGCTTGTTTTTAAGCCTCATAATTATGATTCAATGTGGTAGGGCAGGGCAACCGTTAGATATTCGGTGAAGTGAAAAGGCACTCTAGTTATAGACCGATGCATTTCGCCGGTGTCCTACCGGCATGTTCACGGTAGAACATTGAATCATATGGCTAAGCAGGGATTATTTCCTCATAATTATGTTTTACTAAACTACGAGTATAACTCCACTGATCTTAAATAGTAGGAAAACATGGCAAAACATTGCAAAGCTAACAACAGGCATTACAGATCGTAGACTGCAAATAGAGTGCACATCATGCTTGTGAGTTTATTATTGCTCAAAATAGCTTCGCTACTTGAGTATTGTAAAAAACTTTTTCGACATGCTGATAATTTTCGAAGTGAATGCTTTATTATTCTGTCTGGCGGCTATTCTAAAGGTTGAGTGGATTCACGAAAGGAAAAAGTCGCGAAACTCGCTTTTTGTCTATTGACGAAAATCGAGGGTCGAGAAAGTTTCCGAGTTTGCAGTTTTGCTACATTAGGAAGCCGATTTTGAGCGCGTTCTTGATACATGCAGTGAAATCTCCTTGACAAAAGAAATATCTGATGACCGATGAGCATAATAGCATTCACAAATATTAAGTAATAATTAGTAGGCCTATTTGATTGATTAGTTACCCTCCCCATGCTCTCCTAAATGTGGACAAAATATAATTCACTAAAAGTCATTGACACTATTGATTTCCTATCGGTAGTCAAAAGTGCTTCACTTTCGGCTTATCAATCAGTATGTGCATTTCAATTTCAAATTAAAGTCAAGGCAGATTTGTCTGTTGAACCGTACTTGAGCTATGCATGAAAATATTAATTAAGAATCTTTCCGGTTAGAATTTTACTTGACTGCCGGGGCGTGACTACAAGGGTGGGGGAATGTCTTGGACTGCCACGTCATTGGCCATCATCTTTGGGTTTCCGTGTCCAATCAGCATCGACTGAGGAGATTTGGAACATGTTTGGCGGTCACAATAGTCATCGGCTACAATTTCGCCATTTTTGATCTTTAATTTGCTCTACACGTGTGTCTTTGTGGTGTCACCGTATCAGTCAAGGGTAGATTTCTAAGAATCGAGGAATTATGGACATGAGCCTTATGGCATGTTTTTGCGACAAGCATGCTGTTTTGCTTCAAAGTAAAATTCATGTTTGTCAAATTCAAAGCGAAAACATTGTTATCGCGACTCTGAGGTTGCTGTGCTGTTGACTGTGAAAAAGCAGCAGATTTCCTCTGTGTTTTTTAAGTTAATTTATGAAAGCGAAGATGTTGTAAGAGCATTTTTATTCAATAATTATGCATACGCAGTTTGAAAGTAAATGAAATTTTACCCTCGCTTTTTACCAATTGCCCAATTCATACTGAACACTCAAATATTTTATTAAGTGATTCTTTCTGCTTTCTTTAATTTTCCTTCCATGTGTTACAAAACTTGAAATGTAGTGAATTGATTGAAGTGTGTTTCAGAAAGATAAGATCGAATCGGTCGATAAATGTGTAGACTTGAATGTAGCAAACAAGAAAAACCGACACAAGCACCAATTTCATTCACCGGTGAAATTGATTTACGAGCATTTCTGCGTTATCAATTCGTGAACATGAAACAATTAGGACAAAATTCATGTGCAAGTTTCAAGAGGACATAAAGTTATGTATCTTGCAGCTGCATTGCGTCGTCTGAATGATATGATGTTAATATCCTCTAAGTTTGATTTTCCTGATGAATACAGGGTCCGAAAATTCGCGACAATTGATTTATTTCGATCACGCATATGTGTGAATATCATCCGATCTTGTAAATATAATGAACGTTTGGTGCAGGTGTGACCGATATGATTTATATGAGAAATGCTTCATTTAAAACTTTATATAAACCGAAAATTGTGACATGTAGGGCCTACTATATTCCTGTCTTCGTAATCTCAACATTCGTATGAATTTTCATGCAGGAATGTTACGAAAATTATTTTTATAAAATTAACCCAGTTATTATTTATCGGGAAATCATGTTAATTAAATTTTGAAGCCTGTGTCAGCAAGCATTCGCATCAGTTTAAAACATGATATAAGACAATGCTGTAAGAAAATAGGCCTGAAAGTCAACACAAACAAGACTGAGGTGATGGTCAGCAGCAGGAATGATTCACTTGCGGATATCAAAGACAATCAAGGTGTGAGACTAAAGCAAGAATAGAGTTTCAAGTACCTCGGTGTGACAACCAATGAGAAAGGAGGATCCGAAGAAGCAGTCAAGGCCACAGTTAGGGCGGTGTGGACAAAATAGAGAGAACTGACAGGAGTCATGTGCAATAAGAAGATGCCAAGGAAAATAAAAACGAAAAGGTACAAGGAGATGATCAGACCCGCACTTCTATATGACTCAGAATGTTGGACGATGACTTTCAAATAGGAGCAACTTCTGGAAAGGACAGAAATGAGAATGCTAAGAAGAATCAAAGGAGTAACTCTAAAGGATAGAGTGAGAGGCGAAGTGATAAGAAAGGAGCTTGGAGTGACCCCTATTGTGGAAAGAGTGAGAGAGATCCGAATGAGATGGTACGGACACGTCCTGCGGCTGGAGAAGACCGACAAAGGGCGACCATGGAACAAGTGGTGCAGGGAAAAGGACAAAGGGGGCGACCGAGGAAGCGATGGATGGACAGCATACAGACGGATTTGAAGACACTGCGAGTAGACCTGGTGGACGGTCTAGACAGGAGCTTCTGGCGCGCAAGGATTCTGGCCGCCGACCCCACCTAGTGGGAATAATCAGGCGCGGACAAAGAAGAAGAGAAGCTGTAAGAAAATATTGTTCAAAGTTGGACTAGTAACCATTCATTCTAGATGGCGTAGTTGACGACAAAAAAATGTTCTTAAAAATGTTATAGAAAATTTGAAGAACCCGTGTAGATTTATCTGAATGACCGCATTTTTAATGAAACACGGGTGCTACTGATTTGACATAGATATTCATCAAACTGTCGCATTATGTGAGTTTTTGATCTATATTATTTTCTTACATTTTAATGTAACATTTCCCAAAACGTTAAGAAGTCAATTGAGGTGATCTTGCACATTTATATAATTCTGAAAGCGATATTGAAATGCGACTCAAAGATTTCTGAAAAATTGCGTCTAAGTAGGCCTACTGTTTTTATGCGGTTAATAAGGTATTCCTTGCAACCTTATAATGGAGTGCCCGACCCAGTAAATGTGTTCATTTTGTTAATGAGTTTTGACTCTTTCCATCATTGACAAAGTGAATACCTTTAGTCAAGACATCTACACCGGCAAATGTAATTGAGAGTCGACATGAAAGACTGTTGTTATCAATAAGCAAAACTTAATGAAAATCAGATATATAACCTTCAAATATTAGATCAGTAACCTCCGATCACTAATTCTACATAATTCTGCACTTCTTTCAGTCTTCAAAGTCGGTTAAGTGCTTGGCCTAGCGATCTGTTGGTCCAGAGATCGAGCCCCGAAAGTGTCATTGGGAGTCGACAAGAAGGGCATCATGAGTAAAGGTCCTACAACGCTCAAAAAAAGTCTGACTGTCAGGACCGTCCAAGCCCCCAGTATGGAGGTGTAGTGACGTTAAAGCTGTCAGCCTATGATGAGCATCAGAATATGTTGTAGTGGTATCATCTGTTGGCTGACGTTTGAATATCAGCAAGTGCAAGCATTTGTGGATCCCTAAATCTTCCAATCAAGTGCCTCCTGTCATTCCGATGTCATAAGTCTCAGAAATGAAAATATTTGGGATCTATTTCCAGGAGGACCTGAAATAGAGCAGGCAGACAGAGCCGTCGACTATATGCTGTAAGAGTGTTGAAGAAGCTTCTTGATTGGCCTTGTCTTATTCGAGTGCATTATGGTCTGATTTTGTTGGTCATTGAATGCTGTTCTCCATTGTTGATAGGAATATCAACACAAAATGATTACATTCTAAGTAAAGTTCTACGCTGGGCGCACAGACTCATCTGAGGGGATAATTGTGTCTGATTTTCCTGACATTAGAATGCGTCGTGAACGAAGTACATTTCGACTTCTATGAACTATTTCACTTTGTCTTGAACATCCGTTGCATCAAAGTCATTTCGGTCGAGACAATTTGTACAGCGCCTAGCAACTCGTCGGAGAAACTCCTTTTTCCAATGGCGACCCTTCTTTCAAATAACACATTCATCGATTAGATAATATGCTGTATCAGTTAACTTACATTACTTAAGCATAAATCTGATGTATTTATAATGTACTGCTTTTTCTAATCGCTCTCTACGACAAACGTTTACATTAGCAGCTGACTTTCCTTTGTGTCCTGATTCCTAACTTTAGAGAACTAGGTGTTCTACCTTTGATTTCTATTGTGAATGAAATATACACTTACTTACTTACATGCTAATGTGAATTTACAAAGAGATGAGAAGCATAAAGTGTGTCTTTCCATCGGACACCTAGAAGTGACTATTTTTTCCAACGTGGCATTAAGTGTGCGTGAAATTAATCACATTGTATAAGCCGCTATTTGAACGGAGACAGGTACTCCTTAGAATCCTGCCCCGTTTTTCAACATATTTTAGCATTGCAAGTTTGCCGCAATAGTCCATGGAATAGCAGACGCCGTTCAGTTGAAGTATCATTGCTTGTTGTTGGGTTCCTAACTTGGGGAAATACTCAGCCCATTATTCCAATTTGCAATTCAAAAAATACGAACGCACTCAGTTTCCTTTCCTTGAATAGATTTCTATTTTTGCGAGAATGCAGCACCTTCGAAAATTAATATTTGACTTCACTACTACTTCCCCCCGGGACTTGGACGGCGTTGTAAGAGTCAGAATCGACATTGAGCCTTGTGATGTTTGAATTTCGGATGCCTTTCCTGCAGAATTCCAATGACGCTTTCGGGGCTCGACATTAGGACCTAACTATTGCAAAGCCGCTGCGCCACGATGACCACTATGCCAATTGGAAAGTGCAGATAGTGCTGAGTGGAGGACAGAGTTTCAAGCAAGAGACAGTTGAAGGAAGACTTTGAGAACTGCAAAGTAAGAAGACCAATGCGCTTCGTTAGGATACCGATGTATGTCAAAGTTACTACAACCTAGGAAGGTAGCTCCAGATTCTTATCTTATTGGTGTATTACTTCACCGTTCTGCGTCCTTGTCCACGTTGAACGGGGTCAGACAGTTGTTGCTGTCTGATGCTGCGCCTCCACTCCTGTCGATCGTAGACCATTGCTGGATTCAGGTCCAGAGCGTGAAGATCCTCGGAGACGACTTGCGACCATGTTTTCCTTGGTCTTCTCTCTCGGTCTTCTGCCTTCGACCTCCAACTGGAAAGATCTTTTAGTCCAGTCATTCTCATCTCTTCTCATAATGTGGCCATACCATCGCAGTCTTCTTCTTTGCAGAGCATCGGAAATACATTCCAGGTGCATCATGTTTCTTAGGTTCTCACTTCTCTGTCCATCGGCCAGCCTCACACCGCACATTCGTCTCACCATTGCCTTCTCTGTTCTTTCAATCTTCATGATCTGATCACTTCACGGCCCATGTCTCACTCCTTTACATCATCGTGATACGGACACAAGCAGAATACACCTGGCCTTTCATTTTCATGGTGGGAGCTTTGGATGTCAGCATGCAATTTTTGGTGTATGCTCCTTTATAATTCCTATATTCCCTTTTTCACTTTTCTATTTCTTTGGGTTCATCTTCCTTCATCTTTTGAAATTCAGATAGTTTGATATTCGAGTCTTGCAGTAGCTTGAAACTGTTGATGTGAAATTAATCTGCCAACTTTCGATACCTCTCTAACCTTTGCACAGTTTCTAAACAGATTTCATGATTTTTGTTGACATCATCGCTACAATAGCAACGTTGTAAGATCACTGCTTCACAAGTAAAGAATGAGCGCCTGTTAATTGCGATCTGATGTACGAGAAGTTAATGATAAGAGGGATGGCAAAGGTCAACCTACTGTCGGTGCACATCAGTTTCGTTGTTGATTTACAAAACTTGTCTCAGAGGTAATGTGGATGCCTTCAATACATTCGCAAGTGTTCTACAATTGATTTCAAGCTATGAGAAAGTCAAGTCGAAAGTTTGTTTTTCTAAATCAATACGAGGCATCTGCTGTAAAGTCGTCTGAAGCTTCAAGACTTTTACAGCTCTCTGAATTTGACGCATAAGTAGATTTTACTTCTCTCCGCGGAACGGTTTGAGAGATGAGAGATTTTCTGTTCTCATCGCATTGGGAATAGTCGGAACTTTGTCAGAAGATGAATAGAACTAATAACTAAGTAAGAATGTCAACTTGTTTGTAAAGTTTCGGTTTGAAGCATCGATTTGAATGAATTTACCTGATCTTCATGTTTCCAGCAGTCAGAGCAACCTCTAAATCAAATGCGAATTCGGTTCAGTTCTCTGTCATTTCTGTTATTCAACTTTTTCGTCTGAAAGAAAATGATGCAGAAATCCGAAATTTACCGATGCTTGAAATGAAACTTCAACGTCCCTACTCCCTCATACTGGGGCTTGGACGGTGCTGACATAGTTAGACTTTTTTGGAGCGTTGTGATGTTTTAGTCCGGATGCCCTTCCTGACGACTTCCAATGACACTTTCGGGGCTCGACCTCTGGACCAGAAGATCGCTAGGCCAAGCACGTAACCACTGTGCCACAGAGACCGAATGCCCTTTCTTTCGACTTCCAATGACACTTTCGGGGCTTGACCTCAGGACCAGAAGATCGCTAGGCCAAGCACGTAACCACTGTGCCACAGAGACCGAATGCCCTTTCTGTCGACTTCCAATGACACTTTCGGGGCTCGACCTCTGGACCGGAAGATCGCTAGGCCAAGCACGTAATCACTGTGCCATTGAGACCGAATGCCCTTTCCATCGACTTCCAATGACACTTTCGGGGCTTGACCTCTGGACCAGAAGATCGCTATGCCAAGCACGTAACCACTGTGCCACGCAGACCGAATGCCCTTCCTGTCGACTTCCAATGACACTTCCAACGTCACGGAGACCACAATACTTCAGTGATGCAATAAATATGGAATGCGTTCACTGACGATGCTTACCTGAGTGATGAAGTAAAAGATTCAGAGATAAAACAGTGGATGCCACCATTAGAAAGTCCATGCACTAAATATGTTGTGTCAAGTCATGCGAATTTCATGTCATTCAAACCAGGTGTTGAAAGAAATGAATTGCAACTTAATTGATCTCATCATTTGATGGCTATTAACTACCTGCAATTATTTTGTATCATTGCCAAATCTAGGAAGATCTTTCCACAAAATGATTGTATGATTGACACTTGATTTTTGAATACTTAGAAAGCTATTTCCATAGCACGTAGGTCTACGAAGGTGCATTAAAACACCTACAGAAATAGAATTTACCTGTAATGACATGCATGCATCACTATGTTCGTTGATTTGCATGACAAAACATGTAAATGCACTGATAGCAAAATTAAGCAATGACTGACAATTAATATTCTCCTCAATTCCACGAGCGCAGTACAAGCTTTGAAACACTGCCACGCTCGCCATCGCGATAGTAAGTGTATGTTTACCATAATTTGAATTGATCTATGATTATGGGAATATATGAAACAGATCTGCTTTATAGTTCCAGGCTTTTCAACTTGAGTTTCAATAAATGCTATAGATAATTAAGAACTGTTTTCACTATTCAAACTATTAAGCTATTTTAGGTCATAGTCAAGCTTTTCTTGGTTTTAAATGCGAGTAGGTCTACAGAATATTATATTATCGACTGTGTAGGCCTATGATAATGCTGTTTAGCTTATCATAATCGCTTTTCTGACTTGTGAATAATTGCAATTTACTGGAGTAATTGGCAACCAATGACTTTATATATTAGTCTGGAAGTCATTGTTGACAACTGATTCAATCAATTAATCTCAATAAAATTCCATCCCCTGATCCAAATAATGCCGCAGAGGTGAAATAGGTAGGAGAGGGATGAACCGGGCGCGGGGATATGGAGGCGCTTCTGAGCACGATTTGGAAACGGATGATGTTCATTGTTCTTTCCAGATGTTGGAAATGGTGTCATGTATCCGTCAGATTGTTATTGACATTTCCTTGAAAGTACATGGAATGCACTTGATTAGTTCTGCTGTTGCGTAATCAATCGAAGCAGCTGAGACGTTCTTTGAGAGCTTCGGCTATGACGTGAATGGAGACGATTACATAATGTCGTGTTAATGGGAGTGTCAGATAATTTGCTACACTATGTAGTAAGAATTATCAATCCTCTTTCTTGAAAATCAATTTCGTGATGAAAGATTTCTTCCGTGAGGGAGCTCTTCTTCTTTATTCAAATATTCACGGCCAATGAATCACGCATCAAATAGTTAATTACACAACAAGTGCAAAGTATCCAGCTTTATTGCATTTTTTGAGATCAACATGTCTATGCACGAGCCCGAAGGGCCAGGGCATAGATTGTTGATCGAGAAAAATGCAATTAAGCTGGATATCTTTGCACGAGTTCTGTAAGTAACTTTATATTTCACAGAACTACCAGAATCTATGATCATGATCCTTAACATGATTTGAAAATCAAACCAAAGCAATTTTGAAATCAGATAACCTGCTTCTCTGTCCATTGTACATGCATTTCTATGCAAATTCTATGCAAATTCTATGCATGATTTTCGTTGTAGAGGATGAAAAGCTTTCTATATGCTAATGTATTTCAATGAAGGAGTGCAACAAAGACTGTTTATTGCATAAAGCATAAACTATATACTATATTAAAACTATATAAACTATATTATGGAAGCAACAATCATAGAGATTATAGCACTGTGAAATATAAATGGATTTTCTGTAGAAAATGTGAGCCAAGCTCATTCAGCTTGCCGAAACTGTTAATGTTTTACCAGGATCATAGTTAATTACTCAGTATTTTCCAGTAAAATTTTCTTTGAAAATCAATTACATATTTTCCAATCTCAAAATTGTATGTTTCTTTTTGACTATACATAATGGCTAATCCTTGTCAGTGTAAAGCATTTCATCATTAAGTTATTTATAATTTACGTTTCTGAAATCTTTATTGGAGAATTCTCCATAATTGTATCTCTTTCATATCGTACGAGATTTTCCTGTTCACTGTTGCTTTCAGTTGGAAGAGTGTTGGCCGTAGATTTCCACATATTTTGTATGGCAACTTAATCTCATTTCATTCGTTGCTAATTCATCCTTGAAGACATTAGCAAGAACTTATGAACTTGATAAAATTCGTGACAGAAAGCGGTCAAATTCCAGACAAAGTACATTTCTCAATAATCGGGCCATGATGGTTTATCAAGCTATGTGCTTGATTTAAGTCACGGGCAGCATTTCCTATTCCTTTTTGCAGACATATTGATAATTTGCTTTTCATCGGAGATAAAGATTTTCGAAATTTAATTACATGAATCATCATGTTGAAATCTGCATTAGATTTGTACTTGACAGAACAACGGTTTCGAGTCTTGAGAAGACTTTTATTAGTCATCTTATTGTTTCAATAGTTCAAAACGGTCAGCTGTTGCCATGGATGTATGCGAGATGCCTGATAAGAGCTTATTTCGGTGTTCAAGTTTTAAGCTACTTTTTTGCTACTTCAGTAAGGCTGATTTGTGGACTGTAGATGATACTATGTGATTTTCTGATATTTCATAGTTTTATGTTACTGAATATTCAATGCGAACTTGGTATACAGCAGGGGCTAGGACTGAACCCTTCTTGTTCTAACATAGCTGTCGGGGAACTTGACGTAGGTCCGTTTTTGGGCTCGGGTCAAATTTTCGAAATTGCTTCTCTTCCAACTTGGTGAGAGTTGCCTGCATAGGAACACTGCTCCATCCAGAACTGGAAAGAATGCCTTGGATGAGGAAGTGGTCAGTGTAATAAAGTAGACATATTGCCTTATGGTGCGTTTACACTTGCAACTTGGTTGCTTACACTTTTTGATCCATGATGAGTCAGAAGAGTGGAGTGGACAAACAATGGAAGCAAATACATGTCTTCAATAATCCTGCTTCGTGCGTCATCAGACAATCATCCTCTGAGTGTCATCAAAAATTGTCGGCTAAATATGCGCCTTGTTCAATGCCATTGTCAATTCTTTTCTTTCATGGATCGAAGTGTCATCAGTCAAGTTGCACGTGTAAACATTGGACATTAGAATATTCTGCCTGCCTGATTAGACACAGACAATGGTTGAAGTAGATTCACAAATAAGGCAAAGGACCATTGTTGAACATACCATAGTATGCATACACTGCATGACGCATGATATTTAGAACAATCATTTATAATGCATAATATTATGTACTATGTTGCAAGTCGACATACGGTTATGTTGCTTTATTTGTATCTGTCAATTCCGCTCTCATCTCCATTGGAATTTACATATTCAGCATCACGTTCGGGTTGATTCGCAAGAGTTTTATTTTGACAGACAATAAGCACATTACGGTTTATCTGCAAAGATTTCAGTAGCGGAGTACTTTATGAAGTGCTATTTGCAGACGATCTCGGTGTTATTAAAGGTACGCCTGCCGATCATTGCCAGGATAAACAAACACTGAGCAGCCTGTTGTGAAGTCCATCACCTTGTTCAGTCTTTCTAGCTGCCATAAGCTACTTTTGGGCTTACTGAGCCGCGCCGACGAGTCATCGTTGGACCAACTACGCTGCGTCTACGACTGCACAGGAACTTAGTACTTAAATTAATGAAAATTTTCTCAACTTCCTGAAGACTGTGTAAGAAATATAAACCATGACCAAATAGCTGTGATTTCATCATGAATTACAATACGAAATGTTGAAAATAATTTTGATCAGAATAATATTCGACTTTGATTTTTGTTCGTTCTTCTTGCTACATATTCAAGAATTAGGAAGTGTTGCTGGCACTAGTGTGGATGTGGATCATCATGTTCAAATGTGCTCCATTCATCAATCATTCTAGACAAAATGCTTCTAACATGAAAAACATTTTACCCAAGCAGAAATCTTACAACTTAATGTCTAAAAATATCGGATAATCGGCTTGGAATCGTTGTCATTTTGCTGGTCTGGAGGATACCAGCTTATTTTCGTCTCTCCTCCACATAGTGGGAGTAAACAGGCGGCGAAGGAGAAAGGGTCGGCCACTGACCGTGTATTCTAATCGCAATTCAAAATTAAGTCTTCAGATTGGATAATCCTCGGAGTTGCAGCGCTGATCTTGCATAAGATTGAAAGTAATCCTTCTCGCTGCTGAGAGGAAATGAATTCTAACTGAAGGATTGACCTCGCCTGCGCCGCTTGTGTACTTGTCACTGAATTTCGCAGTCTTAAAAATATTGCTTCCAAGTTTGTATTCTATACAATAATAGCGTCGATTCATTCTCAGTAGAGTTCCCCTTTTCAAGCTTAATATGCATTATCTGCGAGTTACTGTTCTGTAGGACAATGGTAACTTTGATGTAGTTATCTATGGCCATCAATTTACAACTGGCGCTGTGGCCTTGTGGTAGAGTGTTCGCTCTGCGGCCTGGGGACTATGGTTCAAGCCTTGGTCATGTCAAATCTTAAAATTTTAAAATAGGTGCATTTTGCATTCTTACTAAAATGGTGGGATGAAGAACAGCTCGGCCACATGGAAGAAAAGCTTCGCACCTGAAGTATTCCCGAGTATAAACAGATTTTATTTATTTATCTATTTTATGATTGGTAGCAGATGCATGATCCTTGACAATGCAGCTACGGCACTCTGTTCGTCTAGCTACAATTATGAGCAGCTTTGAGCTCATTGCATCACTCCCAGCCGTGCCTAAGTTCTTCACTGTCGTGGTCATTCAAATGTGTGTATGATATTTTGTAGAAAAGTAGTTATTTAAACCCAAAATGTGTTTGTGACTCAATATGTGCACATGCGGTGTCTCCATCATCAAGGAGAAGGCTGCCGTGTGTTTGGCATGTTGCTGCTGAAGAAATATGTTGTTCATCTGAATTGCACTAGAATGGAAATTGACTCTATGTCAAGTTACAATCGGTGGGGGAACTGCGTGCATGTATTTGAATAATCAATGGAAAGCTTAGAATTTTGCATGTGGCTGATAATAGTCCAATCGTACAGCTCTCGATGGGTGTGTCGAAGCAGACGTCTGCGATTTATTGTGTAATGCATGAAACTTAACTTCTATACTAGTGAGTCCTTTGTTATCAATTTCCTCAGTTGCTACAGAATATTTTCTCTCACATCAATCACGACATGCGATCGTATAAATTTGTACCTTCCTAATTGAGCTGGCATCAATAAATTTGCTCAGTTGTATGTGCCTCAAATATTTTGCTTCATCACCTCATCAGCTGACATTTCATTTTCTCAATCATGATATTGTAAAGGTGCATCATTGCAAGTTTCGTTCACATGTAATTCGCTCATAATCTTCTGCAATAATTTCTATTCATAGTAATAATCAACGTAGTTTCAGCTGAAAAATAAACGTTTTTGACTTCATTTCGGAAGTCTGTAAGCTCTATGCCAAGAACAGGCTTCTGAAGTTGGATGGCGAACTTCTAAATTTGAGAGAAAACTGAATCAAAGATAGGAACATTAATCAAAGTTCGTTGTTGTGAGGCTCAGTCGCAAGTACACCGGCCTGATGAACCGAGACGTCTCCCGATGAAATACAGGTACATGATTGATGAATATGCTGTGCATTGCAGAGTGACTGTAAGTCCATGACTTCGAAGCTATCTATCGGAATAGCAGGGCTGTCACTCCTCATAGACACACCGGTATACATTGCTGGGATTGATAGCATGTACAGATCACAGACGAGTGCGACAGAGATAATTCAAGGACCCTTCCGGATTGTGAGGGGACTGTGACGGTGTTTTTATTAGATTGTGAAATATATAGATCTAACAGAATATAGCATGCATTGAGGCAGTGTTAAACCATTCGTCACTATTTCCTGACCACTACTGTTTTCTCCGCGCCCTAGGATATCTTCCAATTTATGCCCTCGACAGCTGATAGCTATAATTGAAAATTGGCGGGCAAAAATTGGAAATTTCCGATTAATGTCCCGTCAACTTTAATACCTGTGATAAGTCATAAATTGGCCTATTTGGGGTGGGTGGGGTTAGGAGGAAAGTACCTTGCATTTTTATGAAAAAATCATATACTGCTTAATTGAAAACGTTTTCGTAGTCTTTCATTGTAATTGCAATATTTGTCTGCGATGATGTGATCGAATTCTTACTACGCGTTTGACGTGCTGATACTAGTGTTGGCGTCTCAAGGTTGTCTGTCTGTTGAAGCACGTGATCAGAGCACTGAATTCAACTTTGAATTAGCGATATATTGGTCTATAATTAGAATGGGGTTTTGTTAAAGATGAAGAAGATAAAGTACTGCAAGCAATGATGCTCATCACTTCAATGACTGCAATTAGTTGTGACAAGCAGACGGTTTTGTCTCATTATCTTGCGATGGTCAAATTTCGAACTAAAAACTCAATTTCCACTCTGTTTCATGTATATGCCGGCATTATTTCTATGATGACAAATGAACATGAAGTTTATTGAAAGTCAATCATTTTGTCTACTACATGACACAGCTGCACTTTGTAACAAAATATTCTTAAAGGTCATTTATCTTTGCAGCGCTACTATCAAACGTGATAGCTCTTCATCTGATGCAGCTGTCCGGCTTTATGAGCTTACGGAATGTCTACAGGTGAGAGGTTTCGGAATTCAGATATTGTTTGTTGGGAATTGTCAACTTGGAATGTTACCAAGGACAATATACTCGTATATGACCCAGAATAGATTCTTCGGTGTGTTTAATTGACATATATAATGCAAATGAATTTGATTTCTGTCTCCTGTCAATGATTAACGACTGCATCCTGTTGTACAATGATCGCAGTTTATGAACATCGTAGACAAGCGAGGATGCCTACGTCTGTCTTAGTGGTGGCGTTCATCAGTCAATTTTGCAGCCTAGATTGTTTGATACCGCCTCCCCAAGAATAGATTAACTGCTAAAAATAAGTAAGTCTTTTAATAGAAGTCTTTTTTAGCAAATAGATTGCACATATTTAAGCAGCTGATATATTCTTGGGGAGACGACACAAACGGAAGTGAAATTCAATATGAAATTAAATGAATTCCCGTCAGCTGCCATCAACTATTGTGGTGCGATTACCGATTATATGGTGTGTACATGAATATCTTTCCACTTCTATAGCGCACTTCAGGAGAGTTTTCGCTTACCTCATTGAGGTGGAGCTAGCTCAGCAGACCTGCAGCTTGAACTTCCTTCGAGGTGAACACTCCCCTTTCTTTTACGATCAGCTCTAGTCTGTTATAAACCGATGCACTGGAAAGTTCACATCAACCCATTTCAGTAACTTAGTATATTATTATTATTATACGAACAGATTCAAGTGACATTTATGTCCGAAGACTTTAAGGGCACTTCCTACGGTGAAACAGTCATCAAAAGTTAAAGATTAGGGGTCAACAGGACAAGGGAAGCAGAAGAAGGAGCAAAGCTCAAGATAAGTAGGCAATGCGCAGGAGTTCAACCTTCAGGTGTCTCTTGAAGGATGAAATGGATGAAGTTGTCTTAAGGCTTGTCGGCATGTTATTCCAGATACGAGCAGCCGCAATCGGAAAGGCACGAGCTCCGACGGTCCTCAGGTCTTCATCATTGGAAGCGGATCGGAGATTACAGCGTGTGGGATTGCAGGACACAGATTGAAGCATGAAGCACATGTAGGAAGGAGCTGAACCGCGAATGCGTTTGAAGGCGAAAACTGCCAGGCCATAGGTAATCCTATAGCGAATCGGTAACCGCTGAAGGGATCGTAGTAGAGGGGTCACGTGGTCGCGGGAGCTGGTATTGAACAGAATTCGCGCACCTGCATTAAGAATTGATTGGAGCTTGCAGAGGGAATTGTCTGGTAGGCCATAAAGTAGACTGGAGCAAAAACCGGTAGAGGAAGGAAGCGACGGAGTGAGCGAAGTGCACCAAAACATTTGGAGACCGTGCTAGAAATGTGGTGTTGCATGGACAGACAGGGATCAAGAATGACCCCGAGATTGAGGATTTTGTTAGTCGGAGTGATGGAGTCTTGTTGTCCGATAATAATAGGAGACTGTGGAACAAGATTGCGGCGTCTTTTGAGAGGTTAGCCACATGATTTCAGTCTTACTGGCGTTAAGCAAAAGACGATTGCTCGCTAGCCAGTCGTGAACAGCAGATAAGCAGTTGGACATCTTGTTGGAGAGGACGTGGATCTGGGATGGATGACAGGAGCCGTAGATTTGGATATCATCAGCATACATATGGTAGGAAAGACCATGAGATGTGATGATATTGGGAAGGTCAGACGTGTACAGGAGAAACAAGATAGGGCCAAGCACGGAGCCTTGAGGGACCCCATGAGACGACGAAACTGGAGATGAAGTGGAGGAGTCACACACTACAGAATAGCATCGATCCGTAATAAATGATGCGAACCAGGAAAGGACCTGTCCATGCAGGCCAAACGAGACTTCGATATGCAGTGCGTACAACGCATGAGTTGGTTAACCTGTCTGTGTTCACTGGTAAATAAATTCTGCAAACTTAACGTTCCATCGTGCACTAATTGTTTACATGCAGTTTCACTTCGAAATACGCATTTTCTCGAATGGAACCCGCGGGTTATATATAATATTTACATAATTGCTGATCTATTCGACGGTTATATGACAAAAAGCTTCTCAGTCCAGTTTCATTTAATAATATTTTCCACTACGGATTTTATAACTAATACAGATCGTTTAATGATAGTTAGAGAACGATTTTCGAAGCAAGTTCTTATGAAATAGAATGAATGTCCTTTCCTGTAACTTGTGTCAACTCAGAACAAGATAATGACGAAGGTGGCAATTCACAAGAAGGTCATGAGCTGAAATAAAAGCAATCTGATCAGAAACTGAGCACTCCATACCGATTTAAACGTCAATTATAGTGGATTTCTAAAGGAGTATTATTGATAATTACAATTGAAATATACCTTCTAACGAATTATCGTAGGTAGACTTTTAACTAATGCAATTTACTCGAATTTCAGAGGATTTGCTATTTAGAGGTTCGTCATGCAAATGTCATTCACGAATCGCCACTGCAAAATTCATCGTTCAGCATTTTCGACTGCTGACCGACGAAAGATTGCAAATATTTCTGTCGATATTGGCATTACAACAAGGTTATTGTGGTCATTGTGCCTTACACCAATTGGCGAAACATCAAAGAAGCAAGGTTATTTTGATTGTAAAGATGCTATGTTATGAACTGCCTAAAAAATGCAAGTCTATGCCGATGTTAGCTTATCAAGTTCATTTCAATTAATATAACTTTAGTGAATGTATTGCAATGAGCAAGAAACCACATATTTTCGAAGATGAATTAAATACGTGATTTGATTTAGGCTAGAACTGAACTATTTTGTAATACTTTGTGCGAGAAATGTTCAAGTCAATCATTTTCCTATGAAAGAACCTCGTTTCTATCGAAAGTCTCAACAGCTGCTACAACTACAAAAACAATGAATGACGCCATGTCTGATTGATTGCAAAACGCCTTAGATTTCAAGCAAATTAAATGATAATTTATGGTAATGAGCTTATCACCTTTCTCTATAAAGTCAATTGATAGAGACATGGCATTACTGCATTAGCGATGATGATTGAGCATTAAACCGAAGTGGCACTGATATTGAAAATATGATAGATACAATGTGATCGCATTTCTGCATAAATATGAATAGATATTGCACACTTCAGTTATCCTGTTTAATAAAGATCTCATTTTGAACATTTGCCAATCAATTTGACGTTTTTGTTTTTACATCAGCTTGTTTTCGTATCTTCATATTTTCCATAAGATCCTTCGTGTATCTTCTTCGCTTCCGCATGCAACTGTCGCTGAATGTCAAAAATCCAGCCTTATCTGAATTATATTAATGAGCTAAACCTTTCCGCAAACTATTGGAAATGATGACAATATTTTCACAGAGAGGAATTGCTGGAAAAAGAAAAGCCTGAATGCATCTGAAAATTGGACATTGACCATCATTCTTAGATGAATAAAATAACGTTTTGGATCCTTCAGATTTCTTAGTTGCGCAAACGACTCTGTAAAACGCTTCCCTTGGCGGTTGGTATAGTGTTCGCAAAGAGTCGAGGGTTTTATATGTCCATTGTGTGATGGCATGAGAAAGATCTGCAAAAAGAATGTCTTTTTGTAACTCATTCAAAATATGAAATAGAGAAAAGTCTTCGTTCGCTTTGATAATAAAACTTTCTTCCATTGTCAGCACGGAGAATGAGAACATTTTTCTATCATAGACGAAGAATTGATGTCCTAAATAATCGAATTGTGAAGCCAGAAAGTATTCATTTCAAAGACTTGTGGCAGCCCATCCTTCTCCAATCATTGCAGAAGTGAGCAAAAAATGAAGGAGGAAGTATTTTTCTATTCGTCTTCTAGCTTGACTTTATCAATCCTTTGTCTGTGTAACTTTCTGATGGTGAAGTTATCATGATGGCAGCACCATGTTTTTTATTTCCCAGACAGATCCTTTGTCAGATTGTTTCACGTTAAGTATGATGGCGCCTGCTTGCGAAATTCTATCTTCTTTACGATGTACTCAGCAATTCGAATTAGTATCGATCAATAATTCATTCTCTATTCTATCGTGTTATCAATTCCAATATTTTGGATGGTTATTGCAATTATATTATTCTATATTTTATGTTTGCTTATCTTTAGTAGTTGTATAGTATTTATTACGATTGTTGCTGCTTCCTGGATAGACAGACCTCTGTACTTTCGCTCCTCGTTTATTGTCTCTTCTTCCTCATGTTTGAGGGTTCGACACTGTGGTACTGTTACTCCCGGGCCTGAAAAGAACAGGACCGACGTTCCCCTGTCGTAAGAGACGACTAAAAGGGGCCTTCTGCCACTACAGCTCTGGTGTTGGCAGTTTGATATCTTATTCTCATTGCCTTCCCTCAGTGTCTATACTAAGTTGATGTTGTGGGGATCCTGACAGCCGAATCTTAGCTCTTTGAGCTTCCTCCCGTGTGGTATATCTGGCTATGTCTTTCCAAAGTCTCCTCAGCGATGGCCGCCACCCCTCTGCGGAGGAAAGGTGTAGGGTGGGAGCATTGGGGTTGCTGCCTCCCCGGTCAATGCTGTTCACCCTGTGTGAATAGCTTTGGGTTGGCTATGGTAGCACCCCGATGGTATCGAAATGGCCATCTCCTCCCCGGGGCACTCCTCGCCAGCGATAGGCATTAATTTGCTTACTGGGTGTGTCGCTTCGTTGTCTTGATACGAAGCTTGCTATCCGCTGGACGGAGCCGGGTAAAACAGCAACAACAACAACACTGGGGTTGTGTTGGTTGTCGTTGGGATGGATACGCCTTCTCCATTCTGGTCATCTTGCGTCAGTTGAAGGTCCAGTGCAGGAGCTCAAGATGTCTTGTCATTGTGCCACCCTATCCTCCTTTGTTCACTCTCAAGATTCTCTTTGGCCAATTCCAGTCCGACATCCGTTGCAGGTGACCAAACCAGCGCGAGCAATTTGGCGTAGGACTGATTCCAGTTTATGTAGATGGAGCATGCCTCTCAGTTCGCGCTTGGAGCGGCGTTCACAAAGTTTGATGGAACCATAACAGAGGTCGTCCTTCTGTCGTTTCTGCTCTGCGTTTGACTAAGAAGCATTGGAACATGTCACGTTATTGTTATTGAAAGGCCTGCTGACATAACACCACCCACAGCAATCCGAACAAGCAGAGCAGCAGAAACACATTAAACACGCCAATTGTGCCAAGTTTCAATAGACTGTATATCACCGATTCACACAGCAAAGAGACCACAAACGATATCTAGTTCTACAGAGAAGTTTTTTTTTTTTTTTTTCTGCTACTTTTTTTTTTTTTGAAAATGATGAGAACCCAACGAGATCGAGAAAACTTTGTTTTGCAAATTCTTCTGATTTCGAAACTGAAGAAGATTCGGCGATCGGCATTTTTTTTGAAGGGAGGGGGGCAATCCGCGCAAACGCACAACTATTTTTTTCTATCTCATGAAGGTATTAAATTTTTTCTTTTTGCCCACTAATTAATGCCTGCATGTGCTTTTTTGAATTTTTTTGACTTCTAGCAAAGTGATACGATTAAACAATCTAATTCTTTGGATGGAACACATCCATCGGATCATAGAATGTTCAGAAACAGGCCCTTTTCATTTGATTATTCATCAATTTATGCTGCTGCGGCTTCTAAAGCTTCTACATTCACCATTTCGTCACATCACCTACATATGAAATGTGCAGAATGATATCGTGCGGTTTACAAGACATAGAAATATTCTTAGCAGGAAGAAGACAAAATTTATCGTTATCAGTTGACTGACTATCGCCTTATATGTCATTTCATTACCATGCCAAATCTTGGCATACACCAGCCCAACTCTCACTCACTCATCCTTTTAATGTCTGTCTTCTTGGCACCGCTTGGTTGAACGGTCTTCTGCTGATGGCGATCTTCCACTTCTGTCGGTCTTGAGCGTGTTCCTCTTTGAGACGGAGTCTGCGCATGTCATTTTGGACGGCATGGGTCTCTCGAGGTCTTCCGGTCGGTCTCTTCCCTTCAACTTCCATTTCCAGCACTTTCCTGATCCACTCAGTCTGGTCTCTACGCTTCACGTGCCCGAACCAACGCAAACGCCCTTCTCTTATGACTTCAGAGATCGACGGAAGTCCTATTGCTTGTCTAAGTTCTTTGCTAGACCTGTCGGCCAGTTTTACACCCGACATCCACCTCACCATTCTCATCTCGGCTCTCTGGAGTAAGCTGTTATGTTCCACACGCAAAGTCCACGCTACAGACACGTGCGTCATGCTTTGCCTGATAACATCTCCCAAGTACCAGAAGTGCTCAACTGTTTCCAAGATGCTACCATCAATGTTGATACCATCACCAACAGCTGGAATAGTTTTAATGTCTGAAATTACTCCACTTGATCGGCTACATCATTAAGTATGATATCAATGATTATCATAAACTTATTATCCTAATTTTCTATTTACCTGCATCATTTATCGTCTAGCGCAGTCTTGTGTTGATGAGGTATGTCGTTTGTTAACAAACTCCGTTCTTTGCTATCTATCATAAAGTTGTCTGAAGCAAGAAGAGAAATATGTTCTGATAGTGTTTCTCTGTGTCACGTCACATCTTGCTGTGAGATACTGCTGGAGCTACTAGTGTCAAGCATTGTTCACACAGCACGCTTCGTTAGTTGGATCCGTTACATTAATGTATGATGCAGTTCAATGTCCTCATAATGTTGGTACATCCACAGAAATCATTCTGTTTCAAGATATTTTTTAAAACGTAGACACGCGTGACAAATGTGAACTTTTATATGGACAAGGAAAGATACTTCTTCTGTAGGAAAGGAAGAACCCTGCAAATTGAATAAATTAAATTGAATTTAAGTGAGTGATTGAGTTTGCAGTGTGCACGCTCACATGCTCACAAATCGATTCTTAATGATATAATTCTAAGAATTTACTTTTGTGCATGTGAACGTCTATGAGCCAAAAATCAAGGCTGATAATTAATTTCTGATGAACTGTCACTTGTATGTGAAGTTGGAATGAAATTCCATCGATTGTGTACTTGGTGCACGTGATGTCAACTCGTTAACACTCATGGATATCGACCTCATAAATGAATATCGAATTTCTCAATAGTTTGAACATGAAAAATTGCAACTTTCATTATTTTTGCTTCGGAAAATTATTATTAGTGCACATGAGAACAACGCGGACATTCGAGAATATGATGTCAATAAATATGCAGGCGGAAAACCATCAATGAAACAATCACACCAGTTCAAAGTTAACGTATTCAACGCAGGAAAATGTAAGTCATACCATAGAACATGGGCTCCGGCTTCGATTTGGATAGAAGAAGCGGAATAACGGCTCGGTCCCCGCTTTGAGGCTCTTTTTCGCTCAAAAAACCAAGATCCTGGGAGTCGTTTTACGTCGAATAAGGATGTCACTGTATTGGTTTGCTATCAGTGCATAATTTGTTGGAATAACTGACAATCCCGGAGTATTATTTGAAAAACTCCGATAATGTCAGAGAGAAATGACACTGATATCATACATCATATCATTCTTTCAGAAATAATCAGAGATTTTGGTGGATCTATTCTGTACAATGAAAACATGATATTTAAATATTTGTCTATTAAATCTGGTCATGATGTTAACTTTTCAGTTTCTATTCAAATTCTTTATTCCATCAGCTGTTCAACAGCAAAAGCAAAATTCCTCAAACTGCTTGGTAAAATTTTCGAAATATATTGAATGTCAATGCAACTTTTTCAAGTAACATCGTGCTAAATGTACATTTTCAATAATTATGGAAAATTAGCTTTTTAAGATTTGATGATAACGAATGTGTAAATATTTAAAGACTCAAATATAGGTAGTAGTATGTGCTCAGTTTATCAGGAACATAATTCATCGCGTCATTGGGTAAGAAATGTGATATACGATGAAGTTTGATAGCAATGCACATTGAACTGTCTTCATCTGCTTTTAGGCAGCATTAAAATGTTCGACATTATGCCTTTGTTTTCCATTAAGATACACGTACTTTATAAATGGTCAATTCATTGAGATATCATTTGTAGCAGGCATGAGATGACGATTTGAAATATTCTCATGTAGGGGCTTACCATACATTTTCACTTTCTTTCAATAATTATATTAGGCCGTTCTGTGATTAGCCCACAAATCCCACGAATCCTACAAATTTATGGATGGCCCATAAATCCCACAAAAACCCACGAATTCCATGAATCCCACAAATTCATGGATTACCAACAAAAAAGCTATTTTAGAACTCTTTTTAGAATTTAAGATTGTTTAGAAGATGACCGCTAGTTAGCCATCCATTCAACTTAGAAACTATGAAGCATAGAAAGATGATGAAGTTGAAATAAAATGAGCTATCTTTCTAGAAAATACTTGGTAATGGCTATTGATTCATTCACTGTCCTAGCCTCCAGTATGAGGGATTATTGACGTTAAAGTTTCATTCGTTAATATATTCTACGGGATTTTCTTCCATAGGGAAACAATAAGCATCGACTAGAAGAACAACATTGGCTGATAATGTCGACTTGGTGTGTATAAAGTACAAGAATATAAAATGTAGTAGATAAAGTGTATGAAAACATAGAAGTTTAACATGAACAGGAAGCGAAATATTTGATTTTATTTTCAACCGAATTTCTTTGCAGGAAGCTACTCATCGCGAAGAAATGATGGAACGCAAAGTTACACTTCTACAACGAACGCTGGCCGATATCTATGCGTCTGCAGAGGACGGTTGGAAAGTAAGTTCAATGATCCGTCCACTGTATGATTGGACTTAATCAAAACCAACGCATAGTACGCAATATTTGAACTAAGCAAAATTAATTTTCACCTTCGTTAAAAAGGATAGTTATTACAGCGTATGATAATAACTATCCTAAAGGATAGTGAAGATGTCAGTATAGATATCAGTAAAGATGTTAGCATGACTTTTACGTAACATGCAAAAACACAATTTTATGTGTTTTCCAAAACACATGAATTACTTACATCGTGATTCATTTGGGTTCCTGCACCACTAGCGAAAAAAATTGATGAAATTGGGAAGAAACCTGTTCACATCTCTTGACAATGACAAAACTCCTCATTCAAGTATGCAGCCATACCTGAAGAAAGCTTGAGATCACAGAATTAGACAGGTCGTCTCTTCTTCTGTTTGACTAGAGAGGAAGCATTGGAACATGCAACGTTAATGAAATGGCACAATCTCCTGACATAATACCACAGAAATCGAACAATGAGCAGCCAGTTCAACATTAAACACGCCAAATTGTGCAAAGTTTCAGTGACTGTTATCAACCGGATCACACAGCAAAGAGACACAGACGATGTAAAGTTCTACAGAGAAGTTTGTGAACGTTTTTTCATGCGCCTGCTAACTTTTTTAAAATGATGGGAGGGCCCAACATTATCGAGAAAACTTTTGCGCAATGATCTGAATTCTTCGAATCTGAAGGAATCGTGGCGATCGGAGCATTCTGAAGGAATTCACATCCATCCGCAGTGCAGGGTATTAAAAATTTCTTTTTGCCCACTTAGTAAGTTCCAGCATGTGCCATTGTTTTGAATCAGTTTGCACTTCTAGCAAAGTGATACGATTAAACAATCTAATTCTGTGAGTGTAACCGAATTGTCGCCGCAGTTTTCTGCCAAACTGACATTGCTTCCTCGATGTATGAGTTGGATGAATCATAGATATCGAACCCCTTGACCAATGATTTCTGAAACCGTTTCTAAACTATCGACAGACAGAATTTCATTGTCTAATTGGTTTGTCGGTTTGTCACAGACTCATAACGCTGAATTTCTACCCAGGATTGCTGCATTTAGACAGAAATCCATGACTTAGGTAGGAAGCATTCTTTGTCAACTTACCCGAATGTTTTCTATCTCTCTGCTGTGTTTTCTACTATTTTTGTAGCTAACTTCATGATTGACTTTCAGTTGCTTTTCTATAACGGAGAGAATGGACTTCTATGACATAAAAGGATCAATTAGAGCACGCCTTCACATGTTTCCCCTTTAGATATCACATTCCAAGATCTTTTCTGCTTGAATATCAGCAGTTCAGACGTATCTTCTTGTCTTTGAAATGTTCATCTTAACGTTGTGTGTCAGGGAACAGAGTTAGAGGGTCCTCTATATTCATTTTTGGAGTTAATTGTTGAACTGTGAAGTTCTTGCACCGTAACTATGCGACAATACGTATACTCGTATGGTTCATGCCACTCTACTCAGGTTTCTCCCGGTTTTAAGTCGTGCTCTGCATTATATTTGATCTAATCGTCCGCTACAGGCGTATGAGCAGTGGAATCTCCGATTTGGCTGAGAGGGAATTGTCAAGATTGTACTGAGAATGATAATTAAATGACTGAGCTGTCTTGTTATTGTCTCCGGAATACGTTTACCAAGACTTGAATTGACACGAAGTGTTGTCACGCGATAGTTCATTATTAATTTCACATGTCGACAAGAATGACATTGAATGACGTATTTGCCTGCGTGGGATATCTATGGAACATCACAGAAACTTAAGGTAACAGAAATGTGAGTCGAAGAATGTTTTGATGATCAACTCGGAATATCAAATGACTTATTTTTCTGTCACGTTAAGTCCAGCAATGGCCCTTTTCTTTGTGTCAAATCGCAGTTAAATTGGCAAAAAGAAGACTTTTTGACATTAAAAGTTATTTGCGCAACTAGTGCATGATTGCTTCATTATTGCATTTCACGAGTTAGATGTCTTATATGCCTGAGCCCGTAGGGGGGGGGGCTGCTTAAACCTAACGAGTTAGATGAAGCAATCTCATGCACTAGTTGCATAGAGAATTTTATTTGACGACGTGCTATGATGATCAAGGACAGATTGTGATTGACATGTCTATGACTATCAAGAGTATTTGAATAGAAATTTAGCTTGACCAATATTGCAAATATCTATTCTCAGATCTAATACATACATACAAAGCCGGTCAAAACTCGCTCATAATGTTCATAGATTCCTTCCTGTGCATTGGAGTAAATGGTATTTCCCGCGCGGGCAATAATCTGCTTTACAGGTAAAATAAAGTGATAGGACATCTACATTATGCTCCCGGAGACAAATAAAATATTGATGCCAACTTGAACAGACTCTGCGCATTGTAGTTTGGGTACTTCTATTCTCTCTCCCCCCGCATTTTTCAAATGCATCAAATGTCGTCAAACTCAGTCACATTGGATTTAGAATAGACTTGATCGGTCACTGAGTGACCACTGAGAAGTCTTACTTGAATATCATTTTGACTAAGTCATCATCTACGAATAACAACTATTCAACACAATTCATGTGCAGTTGACCTTGAAAATTTCACAGTGACCTTGAGGCAAGAGTTCATGGAAAGTGCTATTATTTTTATACTAGAAATCGTTTTCTTTTTGCCAATTTACCTGCGATTTGACTCAAAGAAAAGGGCTAATCAACGCAGCCATTGTTTAATTGTTGACAGATGAAGACTAGCTGATACACCAAGCGCTGTATCTCAGCAGAAAAGGAGAATAAAAGGAATGAAAAGGAAGCAGAGATAACGTGAGAGGAAGAGGGACTGATAAATTGATACAAGTCCTGCAAAATAATCACAAATTGAGGAAATCATCATGTATTTGTTAGAAAGAGCGCTTCACTGCTTTCTTAAAGATTTTCAAAGATTATCTTTAATTAAAATAAGTTTTGATGGTCATTAAAAAGAAAGATCGCTAGTAGGCTACTACGACAATATGGAAAAGTAGAGGACTATTTACTACTGACTTATTGAATATTTTGTTTGGTCATTTTCTTGGCGATGTACTCACGAATGAGGCGGTAAAGTGATGTCTTGCAACACGGAATGATTTCTGCTAAATCTCAAACCAAAACTCGCCAATTGGAGTTAGAAGAGAGACTTTTCTTCTCCCAACATGGATGTTACTTGAACAGTGTCTCCATCTTCGATTGAAGAAGTCGAAATTCTCTTGCTATTGATCAAATCCCAGAAATCTTGAGGAAGTTTGTGACGCCGCTTTTTTTAAAAATCATTGAAGTCTCACTAATTTTTTAATGAGAATTCTCATTTCAATTTACTAAGAGAAAGCAGAAAATGCCAAAAATTCATTGTCGTCTTTTTGGTTCATATTTTACTACCTATTATTTTATCCTCCAATTTTTCCATGCATGCTTCCTGTGAGGCCTGCAATTAGGTGGAAAAGTGGGAATAGCGTTACTTTTGCCACCGCCAAGGTTCACACTATTTTCCGTGGGGTTCGACTCCGTGCTTCGGCTTTAAAATGTTGCTTCTGTTTGCAATAATTCAGTGTTAAAATCGTCAGTTTGCATTAGGTTTTCCTCGCTTTCTACAATGTTATGAAAGTCGTGTATCGCATGAGCTAGTTTATGAAGGAAATTGATCAAGACTTCACTTTCCGCGTCAATCATACTTCTCAGAGGCGTGGATGGCCTTATCCATTATCGTTCTTTCAACCAGATACTTGAGTCTTTCGACTTGACAGGATAGAGTGCTGGGAGTCATTTTCTTGATGGGTTTGATCTGTCGCAGAGAATTTGTTTCATCTTGTGTAAAAAGGAAGTTGCTGTTCACAAACTGTCTTCCAATCGACCGCTTTGTCGGAATTTAGTTCATGAAGATGCTCATCAAGTCAATTGACCGAAAATCTTGCTGCTCGAGGATCAGTTAACTCTGCTTTGATAGTTTCGTCTGTTTCTCCTTTCCCGCTGTTCTTAGGCATCACGTGACGAGTTTTAGTCGTCTCAGTTCTCCGATAGATTCGTGGCGTCTCTTAAACTTCTTTTAGTCCGAATGCTCTTCCTGACATTTTCGGGGCTCGACCTCTGGACCGGAAGATCGCTACGCCAAGCTCTTAACCACTGTGCCACTCGCATGATGTAAGAAATGAAGGTAAATGAATCCTGCCTTTACTCGAGGCTTATTAGTTTACCGCCTTCTGATATCTTGGTATTAGTAGTTTGGCTTGACGTTTCGTGTGCTCTCAGTATAACCAACCTTTATGCTTCAAATTATTTCAAGTATTCATATGGGGACATACTTGATCCTCATAGACTTCTTATGATTTTCACAGTGTCTCAATGAAAAGGGCCTTGGACGGTGCTGACATAATCAGACTGTTCTAGAGCGTTGTTGTGCTTTTAGTCCGGATGCCCTTCCTGACGACTTCCAATGACACTCTCGGGGCTCGACCTCCGGACCAAGGGATTGCTAGGCCAAGCACTTAACCACTGTGCCACGGAGACCACAGTTGTATCTCAGACTTCACTATTTAGTCTTAATCAATGATTCAGTTGCATCCACTCTCTCTGTCCCTGTCACACACGCTTTGCGGTCTCAAATGTCTCATGTTTCTATTTAAGTGACGAAATACTTGCTTTCACAGTATTGTTCTATAAGTTGAATTTCCGTATCCTCTATGCATGACCCTAAATTCCGAACGTTTCTTCAAACTTTCATTTGATATCATCATGCTGACCACTGTTTCGCGGTACAGATGAAAGAATGAAACGAAATATTCGAAGCATTATTTAATGAATTTTTTACCTTCAACAATTGTTATCTCTGAAACACTTTCCATCGGCTGTTTGATGTTATCTCACCATTTATTACCTCATGAAGGTCCACTGACCTCATCGCCAAGACTTTGAAAATAATTTTACGATCAACTACTAATGTATAGGAAGAGGTTGACATGGATTTGAACGGCTTTATGAGTATCAGTTCTAAGAATTGAAAGGCGAATTTGTTTCGGGTGCATCGCTTGTACAAAATTCATTAAGACCTATTTGGAACTGAGCGCAATAAAGATAAACGTTGCACTTGCGAACTCTTTCATTGCTTGATGAAATTCCTCTTTGAATTGGCAAGTGCTGACGCCCTCCATAGTTGTGAAAAACTAACACTCTTTTCATCAGTCGGAAAGTTGACAAGATTCGAAGCATTCCGAAGTGCGTTCTTTGGTATAGTCAAATTTGTTTTCCTTGTCACAAATAATTAAAGGGAAGATTTGACCTGCGTCGAAATTTTTCTTCACTTCGCACCTGATCTTTCAAAATATCACAAATAATTGAAAACGACGATAAAGTGACGCTCAAGTGCGCTGTTGATAACACAAGGCTTGTTTTCATTTTCATTCGGCATTGGCGACTCCTGCTTCACAGCGGCCAAGATCTTTCACAGCAAGTAGAGATGGAAAAATGTTTTTATGTGTTTTCTATGACTTTCTAAATAACCGGTTTTTTCCTGTATATTCCATATATATTGACAACAAATGTCACCCACAGGTTTATTGAATATCTAAAGAGAAAGACCACACTCGCCTTACGCAGGAATCGAACCGAAGTCCGCGGTGGAGACGAGCTCGCACCTTCTTCACTAGGCTATGCTGACGGTTGAAAAGGAATGCGAGTGAATGCATGAATGCTGGTAGCATTCTGTCAATAATAATAGGACAATCAGCTGTCGACATCACTTAGAGATGACTTCTGCCTTCACTCGCATTCCTTTCGAACCGTCAGCGTGGCCTAGTAAAGAAGGTGGGAGCTCGTCCCCACCGCGGACTTCGGTTCGATTCCTAGGTCGGGCGAGTGCGGTCGGGGAATCAAGGGTGTTGATGTCTTGTATTGACTTAATAGCTGTCATTCTATTTAGGAATCGAACGAAGTCCGCGTTGGAGACGAGTTGTCTCGCTACAATGTCAATGCTGGTAGCATTCTGTCAATAATAATATCACAGCAAGCTTTCGATATCACTTAGAGATGACTTCTGCCTTCACTCGCATCCCTTTTGAACCGTCAGCGTGGACTAGTGGCCAAGCTAGTGGTTTAGTGGTCTCCGTGGCGCAGTGGTTATCAATACATATAGGATTATAGGAACCTTTCGGTCTAACCTACTATATTCTACATTGTATGACCAGAAAGGTGACACTTTGATAGTCGTATTATGCACGGCATGCAATATAAGACTACAAATACCAATTAGACAATGAGTCTAATGCTCTTCGACACATTTAAAAGAGAATTCCTGTATCCAAACTTTGCATTCACTCCTGTTGATGGTATGTGTAAAAACCCATTTAAAAACTTGCTTCATTATTTTTTAATTTGCCTTTTCCTGACGCCTGGCTTTTCTCGCTACATTTTTGCGATATTCGAGTGCGGACTCGATCACATGATCGAATGATCGCAAGAACAGACCCTTCCCACTGCGCCATTAAAATAGCCTTATCTACGTATAGCGCAGTAGTTAGTGCTTCTATTAAACTCTGAACGCCTTTAGATGTCGGTTGTCGATCGGTTTTCGTTAGAATTGGAAGCTGAATAAATCATTCTCGGAGTAGTGATAAATATGGCCGTTATGGTGTTTTGAGTCTGTCATGCGACCCTTTTATGTTATATTCTTAGTCAGTTTCATGTACGTAGACCACATATATTGCCGAATTTCTGACTTGTTTCGCAGTTTAATAGTCCATGCTGATCTTCCAAGAAAACATCTGCTTAGAAAAATGTCCACAGACAACGGAAGCACGAAATTCCTTGAAATATCTGTATGATCACTCACACCTTACAACTTGCAATGCGAGTTGTGACAGAAACATAAGTTCGCTATAACTAGACTGCTCTCAGGACCCGTATTCGCAATGCCCGAGGCTGATGTCTTATGGATGGCACACGATCTTTATTGGAACTTGCTGCTATTGCTCGCTATAACCAAATTCTCTGTGAAAGCGACCGAGGTTACAATGTACCGGTTTATTCATGACACTTTATACTCAAGCATTTGTGCTCACAGAGGAAAAAAAGATTGTCTGTGAAATTCAAAGCAAGGAAAGTCAATGTATCAGTGTCGATGAGAACTGACAACTGTCAGAATATCAATCTTGTCAACACAACAAAGCAACAACGCAGAAATGTTTTTTCATCGACATCTTCACTCTCTCACGTACTTGCTCCATCCTTGTCCATCGCCCAGATCCAAACTCTGATCAGTGTAGAGAACAAGCTGACACAAGCCTTTCTCTTCATGGTGGTAAAAGGCCACACACCACTGATGCTTCTGTGAAGAACATTCTTTGGCGCACAACATTGGCCTTTTAACTCCTTCAATTCTCTGAGTGCAGCCTCCATCTGCTGCGTATTCATCTTTGTCAGCAAATACAGCGACTTGGACTTTCTTGAAACGATAGCTCCGTTTGTTTGCTGTTTCTGTTGCATTTCGAAACTGGCAGAGGGGATAGAACTGCCATGTTCCGGGAAGCTTGTAAAAGTAAGGATACTTATATGCAATGTAATCATAGAAATCTGATTCAAATTGATACTCATGCCAATTTAGAAGATCCGAGTTCGGCTCAATTGCTCCATTTGTCCATTGCCATCCACTTCTGTTTGTCCGTCTTTCGTGAAGAAGATCCGTCAATCCAATCCAAAAAAGTAAGCCGTTCAGAAACTTGCCACTCAAGCTGACAGCATTGTGACCATGAACCAATTCTCCGTTGATTTCTGTACAGAAGGCTTGTGAGTCACACCAATTGAGTGTGACGGTCGTCGTCCAATTGAGACAGACTCCGTGTATCAATTCGAAAGGCAAAAGGCAGCTGCTTTGTGCCAGTCCTTGAGTTATGAAGGACAAAATGAGTGACCAGAAGAGAGTGGAGATGATTTGCAGAGGAGACATGATGACGCTGATGTGAAGTCCAGATGAAGTGTCGATTGCGTGAGATAGAGAAACTTTTAATACAAATTATAAAGTCCATTACTAGAAATGAGAAGTTGCGATATAGTAAATTTTGAAAACGCTATTCCCATGATATTCAAATTTTAATTGTCTATTTCAACATCCATTTATGATTTGTAATACATCACACATTACACTCTCACTGTCAATCATCAAATTGTCTGATTGATAATTTTCACAATGGAATTTTAAATTTTGTATTTAAGGATGACTAATGGATAGCAATATGTGGGTTACTAAGAATTTCATGATTTACAACCAATTAATTTCAAAATGCTTGACGAAGCCATCTTTAGAGGTTAGCAACTTAATTCTTCTTATTTTGATAAGAAATGGGAAAGAATAAAATCAATACTTTGAAGTACTTCACTTTGAAATTACTGAATGTCAAAAGTAAGTTTTCTTTAACCAAATAAGATAATACAATGTGTCACGTTCTGCTTCTGCTGGTAAGCTTATAATCGGAAATATATCATCTTTGTATGTAGTCCAGGTCACAGAGTTAGTAAAAGCATACAGTGAAAATGATTATATGAAAAGATTTTTTCTTTTGCAGAGATTACGTTCCTGCATCCCGAAAAATTATTTGAGCGGTTTTTAAAAACCTAAATTTTTGTAAATTATTCCTTTGATTGTATACTACCGAGATGAATCCACTTTATAAGTAATATGAAACAAGTTGTATATAAAAAGAATGAATATTGGCTAATCAACATCTTAATTAAGCGGAAATTAAGCTGATGATCAAGGAAATTTCATGAACTACATTATCATGCAAGTGACTGCAAGTGTTCAAGGAAAAGTTGAGATCTTATTGAGAACTTTTTGGCTGAGATATGATGTTTATCATTCAATTTTCAGCGGCATGATTTTATGATTGACAAGGCGTCATCTCTTGAATCTGAAAATGAATGTGGACCCATTTACATCCTTCAAACTTAATTTTGATCAGTTTCTTTGATTCCGATGCTTTGCTTTTTCATTGACTGCAGGCATTTTGTGACATGATCACCCTTAAGAAAATGATCTTATTATAATAAGACTGAGTTTTAAAGTAATGACAATCTTTGTGTACTTCTATCACTATAACATCCATTTTGTAAATACTTCAGTTTGAAAAGGCATACAATGACAAAATGATTGTCTTTTAAGTGACATCACGGCTTCTGCTATAGTGAGCAGCTAAAGTCATAAGTTGTTTATTGCCAAAATTGTTTGGACAAACATGAAAGAGACTTGAACCTTGACAGACTTGCAGCTTGGTAACAGATGATAAAAATGAAATTCTCACGTCAACCTAAAGGAAGGCAATGTTGCGAATAGCATGCCACATATCTTCTCATTATCTGAAAAGTTTCAGAGATAGTTATTTCGTGTCGTGATGCATTGTGTTTGCCAGAATATGACTACACACATTTCAACACGATGCGCATTTATTCACAAATCATTATTCTAACGCTGACTTACATTTATCATCGGAAGTACCATTTTTCGGTGATGCGAGTATGTGCAATCTGACTTAACTGTCCCACGTCCTAAATGTCTTCTCAATTGTTAAGTATTATTGTAGGGAAGCTATGCGGTATTATTTCATTGATGTCGAACCAACAACAATTGTAGGTTACACCACAGTTCCTTACCCTCACAGTGAGTGGATAACCACTGTTTAATGATACCAATATCTATTCTACATGCTATGTGATGCTAGTGAAATTGGTAGCGAATGAATGTGAGTAGATAACCACCGTCTAGTGACTATGCTACCGTCTAATGTTATACGCACTCCACATAGAAATCTATACTCCACATCGAATGTCTGACATAGAAATCTAGCAATTCATGTAATTTCACCAAGATTTTAGAATACTAAGTCATTCACACTTAGCCATAAGTTTATCTTGCTGATTGATAGACAATGGGCCTAGTGACAGTGAATTCAATGCTTCAATGGTATAGCTTTGAAATCGAACAATTCTATACGAAGTTAAGCTATAATTAAGTACCATGTACGCATTTAGCCGTTTATTATATTCACAATAAGCGTCTGCTGAACACAATAATGGTCGACAAACAATAGCTATCTTTCTGTGTGATCAACCCTCCAGTAATGGCCAGGACACGAATGCTGTTATATACATATGTATTTCAGTCCGAGAAATATCAACGCTGTAAGAGGTCCACGGACGGTCGTCAAAATCATAAATATCTCAGCAACTGCATCAGTGTCGCCGGTGGTATTTTAATAAACTCGTTCTTCAACACAGAAAAGCAGAAACGTCTTCGCTATGGAACTTAATCCTTGAAATCAATCAGATTTCTATGATTAAAACTGTCGGTGTATGACATTTTATTCCACAGTTTCTACCGACAGCTGTAAGAAAACTGTGGTGTAAATGACGTGAATTGACCGCTACTGTGGTGTAATCGTCGTTGTTGCCGTCTTCTGAATTAGAGACCACTATCTATGTATGCACCCGGAAACTTCCACAGACTTCTACATGTGCATGAATCATAGTACGCATTCATTACAATAGTAAACGCTAACAACAAAACACTCATTATAGAACAAACGATAACAGCTACACAAATCATTCAACACGTTCTAATTACAATAATAACCGTTATTTGATGAAGTGAAGGAAGAGAGGAGGAAATAACTGATGCTGAAAAAACAGACAACAGCATGCTAATATAGAAAATTCTATGTCAATATTAATGGATTAAATGAGGATAAAATAAAAAATGAGGATTTTTTACATATATTTTTATTTTCTAATATCTTATGTCTAACAGAAACACATTTGACTCTTATCCAAGCTCAACCGGTGCTTAAAAATCTTATTTCTCTTCAGACATAGCCAATAAAACATCAATCGCGGAGAATAATAAAAGCGTGACTCGATATATATAAAAAGAAACTGATGATATTTCTATGCGAGATATTGAGAAGTTTGATTAAAAGAAAAGGAAATCTCCAAATACTCAAATTAAATCCGATCATTTGGATAAAAACTGACATATATTCCCTGATTGTTTGTTATGTAGATTGATAATAGAACAAAATACAAAGACAGAAAATATAATGAAAATAGTAAGCAATACATGATCCAATTTTAGAATGGAAAACATAATAATGAGCGGGGGATTTCAAGGGCGTATTGGCAAACTGAACAAACTATGTCCACTTGTACACTTCAAGAAACAAAAGTCAGATGACGTGTTGAAATATCCAATGGCCGACATTTAATTAACTTTTGTAATGAAACTTCTTTGATAATTGCGAAATGTAGTTAGAAAATAATTCGGGGTAGATGCCACGTATTATAGAACTCAAAATGACTAGAGAAAAAAGGAGGGGGAAACTTCTTTGAAAAAAGAATTATATGGATAAGAAAAGAAGGGGGTGGGGGGGGGGGAAAGGAATTAAAAAAGAAAAAGGGGAGGGGGAAGGAGATACGTAATCAGTAATTTGACTTTCTTAACGCATCGGAAGTATTGGTAAATAATCTTAATCTTCAAATCATGGAACCGTTCCATATACCGGATCACTCTCAATGATAAATAGAATTAAAAATAAAATTTATATCAGAAGTTGGAGATACAAATAAATCTGGATCATCATTGCCATCCAAATACCAAAGTAATCAAACCTCATAAATGGAAAAGCGATATGAAAAATAGCTTTAACATAAAAGGTTTTAATTGAAAGATGTAAAGGGCCTAAACAAACATATTTTGAAAAACGATCTTTCGGTTGAAAATATCTATAAATGAACTAAGCAACATTAATTCGATTTGCATAAAACATGTCAAAAAGCCAACTCGAAAATGTTCTTTCAAATGAAACACGAAATTTAGAAAATGTTAATAGATAGGGAAGAATCCAATGGAAAAATTCCAACAGCTGAAAATTTATGTTGACTAATGGAAAGTACAAGAATCTTAAATAGAAAGTGAAAGCGGAAAGAAAGATTGGAATGATAAAGAAATTAAGAATTTAAGAATGCAAGAAAAAAATAATGATCATAGAGAACATTGGCAACAGGATAAATGAAAATAACACGTTAAAAAAACTAAAAACAAATGGTAAATGTGGCTTAAGATTTTTATCCTACATTGTAGCTAATGACTTAAAGGTATCAAGTAGTACAATGTTTTTGTCTTAC
Organism: Prostheceraeus crozeri; assembly: GCA_907163375.1. Classification (NCBI taxonomy): domain Eukaryota; kingdom Metazoa; phylum Platyhelminthes; order Polycladida; family Euryleptidae; genus Prostheceraeus; species Prostheceraeus crozeri. Next base: position 100,133 of record CAJQUW010012544.1, on the reverse strand, counting down.
AACAGTTTTACCAAACCAATTGCAAGCCAAGTAAAAGCGGGATAATCTGAAATAATAGAATTAAACAAAACTGAAATTGTATATGCTCTTAAAAAATCCAAGTCACAGAAAACTAGGGCCCTGACAGAATAACTTATGAAGCATTAAAATATCGAAGACGAGAACAATTGATCTCTAGAATCGCTGTATAGCATGTACTATAATGATAGAATGCAAATTCCTTGGAGAAGTGAAGTATGTTGGAAATATTCAAAACAGGAAAGTAGAGCTGATCCAAATACCCCCTCCAGGGGTATCGATATATCAACCCTAAAATCCCTGCATAATAGAAGATTCTGACTCTGATTAGAATATTGCGACTCAACAATTGGTTAATGGAAAAATAACGTTAGTAAGAAGAACCAAACCGGTTTTTAAAAAGGGAAGGGAAGTTCCGATAAGGGCTGATTAGCAAGGAAACAATGCAAATTTATAAGAATCTTAAAACAAACCATATTTCCTATGTTTCTTTTATTTGATTTGGCTTTTGATTTTGATCCGAAAAGAAGATGACTGATAAGTTTAAAAGTTTGATTGCCCGAAAGTTAAAGTTTTGTCATTGATCTAAGCACCATTATCAATAAAGAATACAAAATTTACATGTGGCAAAGAAACACAATCCTGGCAACTTGAAAATGGTATTCCACAGGGAGATGTTCTATCACCAACTTTATTCAGTATTTACATTTTTGACTTATTGATATCTAAATGATAACAAATGATAAATTGACACAGTAAGACTATTTGATTTGGAAATGTCATCGTCATATATGCGGATGACATATTGCTCATGACGAAAGCAGGCATGTTTGAAAAAGTCAATTTAATTTCGTTACAAATATTGTACACATAAAGGCCTTAGCATTAATTATGATATAATGAAAATCATGACTCACAATATAGCTATAAAAATAGACAGAATTACATCTTTCTTACATCGTTCATGATGAAATAGAATAGGTGACAAAATACAGTAAGTTGAATTTGGATACAAAAAGTAACAAATTTCATTTGGAACAATTGACAACTAACAATAAGCAAGCTCTTATCTATCAGCTAAACAGCTGAAGCTAAACAGAAATTACTGAGATATTTTAAAGAATACATTTGAGATGCTTACGTTTTCAAAAATGAAAAGTACTGTGCCGAATTCTGTTTCTTTAATAATTTAAAAAAGTTTAGATCAAATTCAATATCAATTTTACAAAAATATTACCATCTAAAGCTGACTACACTAAATATTTCTCTCTTTGGTGAATTTGGAATATGTCCTATGGATGCTCATGTTCTCCGAAGGCAGCTATTGGATGCTCATTTCACGAATAATTACGAGAATGAAAGAAGTTTGATAAGAGAAGTATATATGAAATATATCTAAATATGACTATGCATGGTCATGAAATATGATATACTTGGTGCTGGCGAATTAGGCAGTTACGTACAAAAACCAGCCTGACAAATCTATGGGACGAACAGGTAACGGCTGGACAAAGGAAAATATTAACGAATTGCAAAGGAACGAGTGACCCATTAACATCGAGAAAAATGGATATCTACAGCAAAAGATAGACATTCTGGCCTGAATTATTTTTTTTTTTTTTTTTTTTTTGTAGAAATTATGGTGGTTTTGCAGAATACTATGAAATGATATCTTAATTTTGATATTGAATATACAATGACATCAATAATTTAATTAAAATTCGAACATAAAATCCATAATAGATTTTTAATTGCAGTTAACAAATCGACTGCGATATTAAGAGCGTTTATGTGAGCTATGTGATAATTCGAAAGTGGAGGACTCTGTATCATTTCATGAAGAAATCACTATATCATCATTTACGAGCAAAAACAGAGCCTTTGTTTATGCAACTGTAGCCATACAACAGAATTGCAGAATATTGATGAATTTTTTAACTCACAAAACTGGTACAATCCAAATCGAGGTTTTCTCAAAAAAGCAAACAACTTGCGAACGCGAACTAAGGAAAATCAACTATCAATAATATGAAAAATCTGGAAATTTATTTTCGTCAATTCTCCTCTCCTTCCTGTTCAGAATATATTTTAACAACACCGACCGCACGCTGTTTTCTGCCATCAAACTATGTTTTTTATGTATGTGAGCACACATAAGCTCCTGTTTTCCAATGTTCTTGGAAATAAACATTTTTGACTTTTGACTTTTGACTAGTAATCATTCCTAGCTTTTTCAAGCATCAATGATCCTTACAGCCTCGGCTTTACAACTCATTGATGCTTTCAAAATCTAGGCATGATTGATATATTAACATGAGGCCAACCGACCAGGGTGCATCAATATATCAAAATCATATTTATGTGAAGTCAGAATGTAAGCTTTTAGAGAAGAAATGTCTCACTTGTGATGATAGAATTAGAAATCCTGAAAAACAGCAGAAAGAAAATCCGGTTTATAATATGTATTATCCTAATTTTCATCTAGAGACTTGGAATTCTATGCGTTTTCATGAGAGAATAGTCGTTTAAGATGATGTTACAGTCAAAGAAATACACGAAAATTTATCCCTTCCCATGCGGAAATCTCCATCACACACCAACTGGCTGAGGTATTAAGTAATGTATTCAGAATGCTGAGTACGAGCTTCCATGTTTTATCCCCAGTGCCGCTGGCTAAAACTTACCAGTAGATGCAGGACGCGGTAGTCCGTACTTGGAGGCCACAGACGGCCCGTGGGTCTGCGAAACGTAATTGACTGCAGGTCTGTTTGCTGATGAATTATCATCGCGACTTTGATGTCGGAAAATGGGCGATGCAATTTGGAGAGTTATCCTCATTGGTAACTTAAGCTTACGTCCGCCTATATGGGCAGTTCTTGTTACGAATGTACTTTTCGTCAACTTTCAGAATTCATTCAATCAGAAATATATATGTGGCATATACTTTAATAAAGAACTGAGAATAGTTTGTGATTTTGACTTTCAGACATTTCTAGCTAATCCTCGTTCATATTTAGGTACATGTATTTGCTGGTTGCGAACGTACACTATTTGGACAAGGATAAATTAAGAATTTGAATTTTGCATTTTCTATCAAACTAAAAACGGTAGTGCGAAAATTCTTGTTCTCCAAAAACAACTTAAATGGGAACTCCAAAATATCGAACACTTCTTCATAGAATAATGCTCACATATTGATTTTAAGGTGTAGTTACGAAGGTACGGAAGTTTCATCACAATATTAAATGCTCTACGACAGATCTGGGCTTTGTAGTTTTCTGCGCCTCGTTGCGTTTTGTTTCTTATCTTTTATAGCGAAAAATATGATAATCCGCACCATGATGTTAATTTAGTCAGTAGTATGTCTAGAAAATTACTAAGTCCAGATTAATTGCTTGTGAACTAAGATAAATGAGATGCACACAATGGTAGGAATTAGCTGTATTTTTCTAAGAAATTGAATCAACACTTTAAACTAGGCCTGTGCATCGTTAACCGGTTATTTCTGGTCGCACCTGTTCTCGGGTCAGTGCACCGAAATGTTTGAATCTTGATGAAGTTGATGTTTTGCTGTATTATTTCAACCATAATTAATTTATTCTATCTTGTGTCTTAAGCCTGCCTGACACTGGCAGTCGCTGCAGCTGCAGCAGATGAGTGAAACGCCCGTCACGTGATTGAAACGCAGCATGACATAGCTATGGAACAGAACTGAATGTGCATCTCTTAATTTACATAGCGAACTGCAGCAAGCATAGAAATTGACAACAATAAAACCTCTAGAATGGAAATTAAGCTTCATGCAATACACAATAGCGGCACATAAATCGCACGCATTTTCACTTGGATGCACTTCTCAACGTCTGTATCATTGGGTTAGAATCAGTCACATGAGTAAATCGAAGCTTTTAATTGGTTCTTCATGCCCGAACTTAGTTCCCTCGGATGTGCCGCGACCTTGAGTCAATTTCCATTCTAGCAAACTTCAGATAAACAGTTTATTTCTATGGCGGCAAGTGAGTTACTGCACTGTCAAACCAAAGTGAGTAATGGAACAGAAAATAGAGAAAATTAACCAATCAGATGACCCTGTCATTGCAGCAGGCTGCAAAGAAATATATGCCACTGCAGCACTGATGTCATGTTCTGTGTCAGAGGAAATTGTGATAAACGTCATAACAAGGTAATCTTTGTCATCTGTTGTACAGCACATGAACTGCCAGTGTAAAGGAGAAAGAAGGCCTTAGTCGCAGCAAGTGTGGAGAGGAAAATATTTTTAACATAGGCCTATGATGCTTTAACGTCACTACACCAACGAACTGGGGGTTTGGATGGTTCTGACACAGTCAGACTTTAATCTGGAGCTTTGTGGTACTTCTATGCCTTTCCTGCCGACTTCCAATGACACTTTTGGGGTCTCCATACATCGGCCTTCCATGGAATCAATTCATCTAACAGAAGATTGCTCAATTCTGATCTCTTTCTAATTCCAGGCTTTCTATATCATGAAATTGAAACTATGAAAATCACAGCTATAGCATGAAATGGCATTCATTTTCTGAATTTTCAGGTATTGCAATTTTTGTCATTTTTTGCTTTGATTTTACTTTTACACTAGAACTATGACAGAGACGATTAAGTGAGTGCGGGTTGACAAATTGAGAGTCACTTGCACACATCCAAGCAACGACAACATAAAATTAGAGAGATCTGTGTAAATCTGTTTATATTTCTATAGCATTGTTAGAATTTCTCTAGTACTTCGCATACTTTGCATTTAATTCTACAAGATATTTGCACATCCATATTTCGCAAGAGAATCTGTAGTGCGGAAGAATTTATTTTCCGTCCGTCATCGTCATCATCATCATATACGTTATACGTCCGTTATTCCGCCGTTGCCTGGGATGAACGATTGCCTCTGTCGGCAGTTCTCCATCCTTTGCATCTTCCTCGCAGAGAGCCATTTTCTTACAGTCTGCTGGAACTGTTTCCTCCCATGTGATTCGAGGTCGTTCTCTGGGGATTCGCCCTGGCACTTCTGACTTCCACACTTTCTTCACCCAATCAACATCTGCTTTCCTCACTACATGACCCTACCACCTCAAACACCTTCTTCTCATCGCTTCTTCCATTCCAACTAGTCTCAGTCTTCGAAAGAGGTCGTCGCTGGGAGGTCGTCGCTGCTACCACCACTTCTTTTCCGTCACCAATCGTCGTTACTGGTGATATGTCACCCCACCATGTGGCATGTCCGTGCACAGCGCAAACTTGCGGTGCATTGGTACGAACAGGTGCGATTTGCGCGTAGAATAGTATACACACAATAGTAGGAACTTAACTATGATTGAATCAGCAGCTAAACAGACAAATGTTGATTGGGTTACATGACATGCCCACATAGCGATTTCAAATTAAAGTAGTATTGCGAGGTTTCATCGATTTACTGAGACATAGGAAAAATTGATTGACATGGTAACGATGATAGAAGCCTTGACGTCACCTCGCCCCTCCGTTGGCATGGATGATGTTCACACGGTTCGATTTTGGGAGAGCGTTGTGGAACTTTTGCTTCGAATGCTCTTCCGGTTGGCTTCGACCTCAAGACGCCAGACTACCCTGATCATCTCAGATGAACATAATTCTAATATAATTACAGAATAAGGTAAATTAAGTAATTGCATGCCAGGTTCTGTCTGGGTGTTATCATCGATTCCGAACTCAGCATGAGGCTAGCTATTGCTCGCACTGTTTCAACTTGTTTGGGAGTTATGAGGCGCATTAGATCTATACGTGACTATCTGACTTGCTTCTACAAAGACTCTGATCTGCTCACTTGTGCTCTCCAGAGTAGATTATTGCATTTCATGCTACCTTCATCCGCATTAACTCGCCTGCAAAAGGTCATCAATACTGCTGCTCGGATCGTCTACAAAGTTCGTCCAAATCGCCACGTTTCTCCACAACTTTGTGAGCTTGGCTGACTGCCGATCCAAGGAAGGATAGAGAGAAGACTCAACATCCTAACTTTCCTCTGCCTTCAAGGAAGGGCGCCGCATTAACAGAAGTGTCATCCATTGAAAGCAAAAGAAGACTTCGATCCGCGGAATCCAAGATGCTACAAGTCCCTATCTCTCGCAGACACCCGCTAGGAGGGCGATCATTTCCAGCTCTTCTCAATTGTGGAATTCCTTGCCATCTGATGTACGACGTTCAGGTTGTCTGCTGCATTTTAAGAGACTTTTAATGACTTACCTGCAGAACTAGTTTTTTATGTAGAAATTTTTATCATTTGTAAAGCGGCCTTAAAGTCACTTTGGTGATGAAACGCCCTTATTTATCGAATTCCAAAATAAACAAATAAAATAAAAAAGGTTCGGGCGGACCGTAGATATCTGACAGCACAAAACTCAGCATTAAACCTACTTGTGGAACTATCTACCTATTCAACCAATTTTCCAAATCTTGCTATAAAAACGTCTCACGTTGTCTGCTGTTAAATCTTCTAACTTTCGTTACTGTGAATGATGCTTTCTATTTGTCTAAGATCCTTTTAAAGCAAATAAAGTTGAATGTCAGACCTCCCACAACTGAAAACAAACATTCCTCATGATTTTGCCACGATCACAGTCAAGTCACTTCATCCGAATCAAAGTCTCAAGAATATGAAGCCGATAGTCACGAACTGTTCTCTCTCAGTGAGCAATTTGAATAAATCAGAATCAAATGATCAATAGACTCATATTTATGGAGGCAAGACTCCAAAAGTGTTGAAGAAGTTCATCAGCAATTCTATATAAGAAAGTTGATTTGTTGACTATTTACTCAATACGCTCCAATTCACTTCTCAACGCTCGTATAGAAATACGTCAGTTGACAATTATTGCTTTTTTATGTGAAGGAAGTGATGGGATAATAATCATTGTTCACTTTTTCACTTTAATGTCTTCTTATTGAGGGCAAATCTGACCTTTTCATTGCCTCTTCAACTGCTGCGACCCTTCAATGTGTGTGGTCAGACAGATCACATTACAGATGCACCTGAGCCGAGTCGCAGCTTCAGCCGAACCGACAGCAGCTTGAGCCGAGCCGAGCTGACCACAGCTTGAGCCAAGCCGAGCTGCAGCTTGAGAAGAACCGAGCTGACACAGATGACAGATCGGTTCTAGCTGTGGTCAGCTCGGTTCTTCTCAAGCTGCAGCTCGGATCGGTTCTAGCTGTGGTCAGCTCGGTTCGCCTTAAGCTGTGGTCAGCTCGGTTCGGCTCAAGCTGTGGTCAGCTCGGTTCGCCTTAAGCTGTGGTCAGCTCGGTTCGGCTCAAGCTGTGGTCAGCTCGGTTCGCCTCAAGCTGTGGTCAGCTCGGATCGGTTCTAGCTGCAGCTCAGCTCGGTTCGGTTCTACCTGTGGTCAGCTCGGTTCGGCTCAAGCTGTGGTCAGCTCGGTTCGCCTCAAGCTGTGGTCAGCTCGGTTCGCCTCAAGCTGTGGTCAGCTCGGTTCGGTTCTAGCTGTGGTCAGCTTGGCTTGGCTCAAGCTGCAGCTCAGCTCGGTTCGCCTCAAGCTGTGGTCAGCTCGGTTCGGCTCAAGCTGTGGTCAGCTCGGTTCGCCTCAAGCTGTGGTCAGCTCGGATCGGTTCTAGCTGTGGTCAGCTCGGTTCGCCTCAAGCTGTGGTCAGCTCGGTTCGCCTCAAGCTGTGGTCAGCTCGGTTCGCCTCAAGCTGTGGTCAGCTCGGTTCGGTTCTAGCTGTGGTCAGCTTGGCTTGGCTCAAGCTGCAGCTCAGCTCGGTTCGCCTCAAGCTGTGGTCAGCTCGGTTCGGCTCAAGCTGTGGTCAGCTCGGTTCGCCTCAAGCTGTGGTCAGCTCGGATCGGTTCTAGCTGTGGTCAGCTTGGCTTGGCTCAAGCTGCAGCTCAGCTCGGTTCGCCTCAAGCTGTGGTCAGCTCGGTTCGCCTCAAGCTGTGGTCAGCTCGGTTCGGTTCTAGCTGTGGTCAGCTTGGCTTGGCTCAAGCTGCAGCTCAGCTCGGTTCGCCTCAAGCTGTGGTCAGCTCGGTTCGGCTCAAGCTGTGGTCAGCTCGGTTCGCCTCAAGCTGTGGTCAGCTCGGTTCGCCTCAAGCTGTGGTCAGCTCGGTTCGGCTCAAGCTGTGGTCAGCTCGGTTCGCCTCAAGCTGTGGTCAGCTCGGATCGGTTCTAGCTGCAGCTCAGCTCGGTTCGGTTCTAGCTGTGGTCAGCTCGGTTCGGCTCAAGCTACTGTCAGCTCGGTTCGGCTCAAGCTGTGGTTAGCTCCACCGAGCCGTCCGCAGCTTGAGCCAAGCCGGGCTGCAGCTTGAGAAGAACCGAGCTGACAGCAGCTTGAGCCGAACCGACAGCAACTTGAGGCGAACCGAACTGACCACAGCTTGAGCCGAACCGAGCCGACCACAGCTAGAACCGATCCGAGCTGACCACAGCTAGAACCGATCCGAGCTGACCACAGCTTGAGCCGAACCGAGCTGACCACAGCTTGAGGCGAACCGAGCTGAGCTGCAGCTTGAGCCGAACCGAGCTGAGCTGCAGCTTGAGCCGAACCGAGCTGACCACAGCTTGAGGCGAACCGAGCCGACCACAGCTAGAACCGATCCGAGCTAACCACAGCTTGAGCCGAACCGAGCTGAGCTGCAGCTTCAGCCGAACCGAGCTGACCACAGCTTGAGCCGAACCGAGCTGAGCTGCAGCTTGAGCCGAACCGAGCTGACCACAGCTTGAGCCGAACCGAGCTGACCACAGCTTGAGCCGAACCGAGCTGACCACAGCTTGAGCCGAACCGAGCTGACCACAGCTTGAGCCGAACCGAGCTGACCACAGCTTGAGCCGAACCGAGCTGAGCTGCAGCTTGAGGCGAACCGAGCTGACCACAGCTTGAGCCGAACCGAGCTGACCACATCTTGAGGCGAACCGAGCTGACCACAGCTTGAGGCGAACCGAGCTGAGCTGCAGCTTGAGCCAAGCCGAGCTGAGCTGCAGCTTAAGGGGAACCGAGCTGACCACAGCTTGAGCCGAACCGAGCTGACCACAGCTTGAGGCGAACCGAGCTGACCACAGCTTGAGCCGAACCGGCTCGGCTTGAAACAGTCTAGCCGTGATTCGGTTCGACTTCTTTCCCATGAGTGGATCGGGTTCTGTTCGGGTTAAAAATTCACAAAATGCGAGCTATGACTCGTCTGGAAGAGTCGTGTGAATTTCTAGATCACACCTTTACTCCGAAAGTTAGTGATGCTGATGTATTCTTTTCATTCCTTTTTTCGTCTTTTTCTTTTCTCAGCTATTTTAGCAAGTCAACGATTTTGTCTCCAATATGTCTTTTATTTAATCATCTGTCATTATGCACGCGTTTTGTAATCGAATCTCTATGATGTATTACAGCACATGACAGGAAGTACAGGAAATGAGATCATGCTGGAAATCTGCCAAGCTTATGTTGATGCGAAAGATAATTTCCTGTCACTACCTCTTCTTCTGTTGCGTGCTCTGTAAATAATGGAAGATTATTATGATGTGGCAATATAGAGGGATTTTTAAATGAGATTTTGAAGTTGCTTTCAAGCGGTTTTAGAAATAATGAAAAGTCATGCATGCTATGATTCACATGCGTGCTGCTATTGATATGAACGCGCCATGTGGAGGTGTGGTCTCCGTGGCACAGTGGCCTAGCGATCTCCTGGTTTAGAGGTCGAGCCCCGACAGTGACATGGGAAGTCGACAGGAAGGGCATCCGAACTAAAAGATCACAACGCTCCAGATTAAAGTCTGACTATGTCAGCACCGTCCAACCACCAGTAATAGGAGTAGTGGCGTTAGACCATTCACTCACGTCGAGGGCTGGTAATAGAACATTGTGACTGCATGTTTATGAATTCATTCGATTTATTTACTGGATTGTTTATCATAATGCTTATCTTGATGCCCCATGTCCTGCGCATCCCAAGATAGGTCCAGTCCTCTTCCACTGTGCTCTGTCGTTCACCTTCGAGAAATGGACTCTTTCTTGACTTTACAACGTATTCTTCGGACGACCTCCACTCGCATGCAAGATGCCATTCTAAGAGGATGGTTCTCAAACGACTGTTATTTGGATTCCTTCAGAAAATGACGTTTGCATTTCTTTCGTTTTTGCATTTTTACATTATTGTATCACCTGTTTGCTCGACCACAACGAAAAGAGGGTCAACCCTACTGTGTTTTGAGAGTAAATAAAGAATATTATTAGTATTATAGTGGTATTTTACGTCCCAAATGAATTCTTCAACTGAGCCGACTTCTAACCTCTAAATAATGCTCATTTCACAATCTCGCTGTTCTAAACGCTTAACAGTTTATCTCTAATTGTATACTTTTACAATTTAAGTGATCATTTTTTCCTGTAATACATTGATGTTTTGATGTAAAGTCAACGAGAAGAATGTTGCTGCAGGTATTCCGTCCACTGTTATAACCACATTTCGTACTTAGTAGTTTATCTTGACGAATGTTTGATAAGAGGAATTTGTCTCGAAATTTTGTTTGTTGTTACTACGTGACTTGCATTCTTTGTTCTACTACCACTTGTTCAATTAGAACTCTTTTTACTTGCAATGTGAATTGAAGGTGGGATTTCATTTCATTCTCCTCGAACAGGTCAAGTACCAGTAGACTATTTCAGCGCTCGTTTTTCGATATCAAAGATTGACATCAAGTGCAAAGTCGTAAAAGCATATCTCCATTCAAGTGATGACTTGTCACTTCAATTCTGTCAACTTCAGACGTGTACTCGCATTAAGACGCCAATTTTCATTTTCTTCTGATTTACACTTCAATTTTAGTGATAAAAAAATATGTTTAATCAATTTGTCACAATTGCTACCAAATCTTCTCAGATTTATAAAAATGATTTCAACATGTTCGCTCCGACCTGTCTATCTGAATTATAAACTGTTATAAATGAATTTATGGAATGATGTGTTTCTGTATAAACTGTTTTCGGCTGTCTAACAGGAAAAAGTCACTTATCTTTTCACTATCAATAGTCAGACATGCTTATCTGTTTGTATAGACTGCAGGAAAAAATGCATGAAGCATTGATACGATACTGCCCTGATCAAATTTATTATCTACAAATGATTCAGCCGTTTTAATTTTCGCCTTTTCAAAAGTGCGACTCTGGCACGTTAAACTAACGATTGCATAACATTTTGAAATGATTTTTGGAGAAGGATATTTTAGACCTGCGTGTATTTCCGTGATTCGAAAATTCTTTGTTTAATCAGTGAGAAGTATTATTTTCCTTGACGTATCTTCTATACACTTCTTTCGTCTATTCATGTGGCTGTATGAATTCATTTATTAATAGATTCGCAAGCTGGAATGACGGTTCATGGCAATATAGTGCGGGAAGAATGCTATGTGAAATTGGCGGACATGGTGCATTATATGGACGCTCAGATCTGGACTGACGGATCATTGATGGAAAATCAGGAACGAGGAGGCAGTGGTGCAGTAATCATATGGAATGAGGAGGACTACTCGACAGTGCCTGCACCGGCCGGTACATGGTGTAGCAGCTACAATGCTGAATTGGTTGCATTGAGGATCGGCCTTGAGAAAGCCATGGAACACCAGCGAAGGGACAACTGCAGAAACTCTGATATCTGTTTTGATAACAAAGGTGTGATTGCAAAGATACGAAGTGGCCACCTGGACGTCAGAACATCAAACGAAGACCAAGCTTGGAACAGCCTGCAGAAAACAACAAACAAGAATATTCTCATTCAATGGGTCCCCAGTCTTGTAGGTGTACATTTGAAAGAGATCGCAGACACGACTGCAGAAGATGCCACTAAACTAGATCAGGAAGACATTCCTGTCGATATCGACACAGTGAAAACAAAAATACGAGGAAGTCTTGCCAACGAATGGAAGAAAAAAAACAGCTATTGGAAATACAAACATCAAGAAGAAGTCAGCCTGAATAGATCATAACGCACCGAGCTTGCAAGATACAGGACAGGGCATTCTCTTCTTCTCAGGGAGTATCGCCATCGTATCGGCTTAGCAGAGGAGGCAATCTCCGATGAATGTGACGAAGAGGAAGAAAGCCTGGAGCACAACCTCATCAAGTGCTCAAGATGGGATGCGCAGCGTTGTACCAGTTTCCATACCATCCACCCGGACTCCAACCAGATTTCCGCCACCCAGTTGCTGAATTATTTAAGGGCAATCGGTCGTCTCCAGCGACTGACGTCAATGTCTCTTCACAACGAACGGGTCAAAACAAAAACAACAATATACCCTCCAATGCCTCACAATAATGCATTTCAATCATTTCCATGACCTCCAAAGCCATCGAGAGTGAGATACAATTGAATTTCCCCGCAAAACTGTTTGAATATTTCGAATATTCAGTTTTGTCTATCAGTTCCTCCGAGCTTTCTGCACGTATGACAGTACTTTGCATCATACGTTCATTTACTACACGGCGTCGATCTGGTTGTTCGAATAAAACGCACATTTGAGCAGCGATATGAAATTTATTGAGTAAACTTTCCGGTTGAACAAGATAAACTGTATCAGAAAGATTGTTTGAAGTGAGATGGATTTTCGATAACCATGGTGACCCTTCGTTTGACAAGCAATCTCCGCACATCCGTCGACAAATCGAATTCTCATGAATGAATGATCTTCTACTCAATATCGATTTCTAATGTGTGATTTACTGGAGTCTCTTCTACATGGAGTTATCAAGCACTCATTTGTGACAAGACTGACAAGCAATTAGAATTTCGAACTTTGGGAACCGTCAATTGAATTGATAGCAAGTGTTAGCGATGGATTTAATAGATGGATACGGGATAAGACAAGCACGAACGCGGAAGAGTTCTGTGTGAGCAGTTCTTAGAGTAGAGGCTGTTTCTGATCTAGTTATATACGAATTATATGTGGAGAGACCTTGGTTCATTTTTTATATTCCAAAGTTAGGAACCCAAGTATTTGTAAAATGTTATTTTTGTCTGATTTGAACCTTCATATTTTTCGACCAGCTCTTTGTCATCGTCAGATGGAAGGATTTTACAGGGAGAAGCTTTTACAGGTCAGTAGCATAGAGAGAGAGGCAAAATGATATCTACATACAAATGATGGAAATCATAGAGTTCGAAGGAAAAGAGGGATGTGCTATGGACCTTTTTTGTATAGCCGACTTTCTTTTTGATTTCATTGACAATACAAAGCAGAGATCATAGAGGTCCACTTCCTTCTATCCATTTTCCTCCAATTATCATCAACTACTTAATTGAATTTTGATTATTTCGTTTCATGAATTGATTGCTGAATGATCATTTGTAAAAGAATATTCACTCTACCACCGGCGCTGTGGCCTTGTGGTAGAGTGCCCGTTCTGCGTCCGGGAGACCTTGGTTCAAATCTTGGTCGGGTCAAACCTAAGACTTTTAAAATAGTAAACTCTGCATTCTTGCTAAACACTCAGCACGAAAAAGAATGAGTAGTGGTAAAAAGTGACGTAAAATCCGCCACAAAGAAAGGATTGCTGAATGTGCTTTGTATAAAGAACGTTCATCTATTTATTTAATTGACTCTATAAAAATCTACTTCTCTCACTGTCTGACCAGAGCACCCGGGAGTTGACGTAATGAATCGTTACTTTATCATCTTAGCCATCATCCATTCTACTTAAAGAACAAAAGTATGTCTAGAAAGGGCTGTGACACGGAACGTCAACACTGAATTTGGTGATAACACTGATGGAGTGGTTTCATTGAACATGTGTCACTTTGTATGATGTGAAACCTCTCTTTTCCAAATCGTCAATAAATTGTCTCAAAATCAATGAAATCTTTTTGTTACAATCATTTCAGCTGTCTGTAATCTTTCCTAACTTTCATTTCAGGCTATGATCAATGAGGATCGATTGCTTGCGAAAATCGACGCCCTGGAAACACAACTGTCCGTTTTTTACAAAGTAAGTTTTTAAGTTTCTCAAAGAGACGATTTTATATTCATATTTGCAGAACATTGCAGTGGTTAGTAGTTGTAAATGATTCATCGTTTTCGATCGTTTCCACATTATCAACATAGAGGCGCATAGACATTCATCTGTGCGATTTCAAGATAAACTGCAAGGAATTGTTTAGATCCTTCAAACAACGAATTGGATGGTTTTAGTGTAGAAAATTAGACTATCCACTCTTGAAGCATAGAATCGTCTTCACTCAAAGCAGGGCTGTGGACGCGGACGCGCCGATATTACCGGAAATGGACGCGGACGCGCCGATATTACCGGGAATGGACGCGGACGCGCCGATATTACCGGAAATGGACGCGGACGCGTCGATATTATCGGGAATGGACGCGTACGCGCCGATATTACCGGGAATGGACGTGGACGCGCCGATATTACCGGGAATGGACGCGTACGCGCCGATATTACCGGGAATGGACACGGACGCGCCGATATTACCGGGAATGGACACGGACGCGCCGATATTACCGGGAATGGACACGGACGCGCCGATATTACCGGGAATGGACGCGTACGCGCCGATATTACCGGGAATGGACGCGGACGCGATTAAAATATTCATCGTGTCCGCAGCCCTAACTCAAACACAGTAATTGAAATATGTTTTATAGATCGGGACATGGAAAAATGCCTTTTGCTTATCCTGTACTCTAGACAAAATCTTCAATATTTTCGAATGATGTTGTCAAAAGATATTGACTCGATATTGGGTAATGCACGATATCAACTTTGCAAGCATGCGCGGAAACTGATAAAGGCAAGACGGCGATGTGATTTACATGTGTGCACTAAAACATGCGATGCATCATTTATGGAAGGTACTTTTAATTGAGTCGCACAACATCGACATCAAATACAGAAATTACTATCATTAATTCCACAAATCAGCTGCATTTTGATGTCTTGTTAATTAAGATGCCAATCGATATCTTGTTGTTTGATTAGATGACTGCGTCGATCTTCACCGCAATCTTTGATGCAGTTCGCAGGAGGCTTCATTTGATAACGTCATTACTTTGTTCATCGCTTCATCGAAATGAGCTCGATTGACGGCTGATATGAAGACTCCTCATGTTGTCTCATTGACTGATAAGGGGAATAAGGGGCGAAGCTGTAGCTAGTAGACATGTACACCTTATGCATCACGTTATTTCAATAGAGAATAGAACGTACAATCTGGGGCATAAGCTGATCAATTGATATTTTCCGATAGATTATTAATCAACAAATAAAAGCGACAAATATCTGTCACTAATTTAATCTTGTGTAATAATGAGCTAATTATAATGATCTAAATTAGAGTTCCGCAAAATATTTCGTGGCCGAGGTTGTTCTAAATGAGAAAGTCATGACTCAGATTAGCAAATCAATTCTTTATATCCCCTTTATAGGCATGCAGCATTAAATTTTGAAGGAAATTTGTGTGCTTGCATTTCAAGTGAACACAATATGCAGCATACAGGAAGATGCCTCTGGCTGTCATGAAGTTGATTCCGCTCACGACCCTTCTCGTTGATGGATGGTCGGGACCTGAGACGTCTTAAGACAAATTTCTTGTATATATTGTTTTAAACCTTCGCTTACTAAAGGGAGAGCACATATCTTAGCCTGTATATAACCATGAAAAACATCCCGTCGGAAACAATTAACTATATCACCAGGATATCGAAGCACTCACTGTATTCGTATGTCACAGTGACTGTCCATGTTATCCGCACTGCGACTCTACTGAGCTGCCGAGTAAGTCTAAAGATGGAAGTGATTGATTCATGTTTTCTAGATATTTTCGTTCTCTTAAGTCACATCAAACGTTCGTGGATTTCATGACATTTCCTAAAATTTCGGTAACTTTGTAAAAACCTTAAATTTAAATTTTGTGAGTACCGTCGAAATTTCACTAACTTGTTAATTGGAAACCTCAAATTGACCCGGGCATGGCAGCAAATTTAGATAGGGAGTTGTGTCGATGTTGAGAGATGTGAACTAGGCCTGCTGATGATTCCTGATATTTGATGAAATGGCAGCTATTCAGGTCTGTTCCCATTTTTCAACTGAGGATGCAACTCAGTATTTAATTATTCTATCTGCATTGTGTTTACAAATAGCAGCTTTCACTAATTATGGCAGGCGCACTAACGTAGACGTTTAGCCAGTGGTAAGTTCAAAGTGACATTCAATGAATGCCGGTCGAAATTTCATTAACTTAATACTGCAAATTTCACATGAAATATTCATTCGAATTGCCTGAAATTTTGTATGTAGCCAGAAAATACCATCAGATAAATGCATCTAGGGTTTCATGGCGATTGGTCAAGTTTGAAGATGTAGGATATTACTTAGAAGTGCTCACATGATAATCTTAGATTTAACTGCAAATCTAACGCTGATCCAGCCTACAAGTCCTCCGATAAGTTTATCAACGTTAAACTCACACTTTCAAAGCCTCTACATCTACGCGCAGTTTTAGACTTTACATTGTGAATATCAATATTTTATCCCAACTGACAGTCAATATTTATCTGACATCATTTTGAACATTGATATACACCTGTGTACGTCAACCACGCCTACAGGAATTGATTCCACGGAATTCACGCAGATTTGTGTTGTCAAGATTTGCAGATGATTTTACTTTATTTGATTGCATCCTTCTCCGCAGTACCTTGCTGTTGTCATGTCCCGGTAACATGTTTACATTTCCAAGTTCATTATAGAAATGATGAGAGGAATGAACGTAGATATGAGAATCAGTCAGCTGCTGATCTGCGCGTTGTCTCCATAGCAACTTAGAAGCTTGTGATGAGAAGTTCGTGTTGTCTGTCGATTCTATTCCCTCGTTCATGCTGGATTTAGGTCAGATCAGAGGTTGGAACCGGATTTGGGGAAATGTCTTCTCACTTGAATGTTAATTACGGGTACAAATTTGTTCTTTACTCCTGAAAACCGTCGCAGTGTCAATATTAATAGATATGACTGTATTTTGGCATTTCGTCTTTATTTGGATAGTCTGAAATGCGATTAATTCAACAAGAGTTGAGAGCAGTTAATGTTTACCTGAAGAATGTTAAACATCTTCGTCTACTGGAGATGTTTTAAATACACTTAGCAGCATTATAGCCGACAGCAAACTTTTTACGTATTTAGCAGGGATAGAGGAGAGCGATAGAAACTGTAGAGTCTTAAATGAAGGCATGTGTTGTTGGGCCTCAATGTCTGTGATGACCTAGGCCAGGGGTCGGCAACATGAACCAACTCGCTGGTCAGTGGATTAGGTTTAGGCCCCTCGCGCGCTGCAACCCCGCAGGAGTTCATCATTAAGAAATGAATTTTTATTATTACTTCTATAATAACTAGTACGGAAGTTGAGCTGCAACAGTATAATAGTGGAAAATTCTCCTTATTCTTTTGATAGAGAAGACATAAAATAGTTCATAGCTTCCTAACTACAGTGTGCGCCATATTAACCGCATGGTATATAATGCAAATAGAATATATACAGTAGTAAAGTGAGCAACAAGACAAAATTCTGCAAAATCCAGCAAAAATGATGCAAGAAATCAAAACAATTGGATACAAAACGGAAGTGATGTAAATTGTACTTTGGAATTACGAAATCCAGAGAACAGGTGAGTTAGTAAGAGATAATGTAACTGCAAAGACGATAATGAAGGTAATAAAACATGATTAGGTTCTATAACACAATCGGAGCATGTTTGCAAATCAATTGAGATGGCGTTATAAAAGGAACCTGGGCGTTCACATAGATACTCAACATGCACATACATCACACGTCAACAACATTATCGAAAAGGCAAAACACCCTCAAACATTCTCTCATGCCTCACTTCCACCAATTGAGGACAACTGCAAGAGACCATTGTGGCTACCTACAAGGCCATCACAGGTCCTCTCTTGGAGTACACATCCACTGTCGAGTCACCAATAATCTCACAAACAAACATCGACTAGCAGTACAGAAGAAAGCGATCAGGATCGCCACAGGATGCACACGCGACACAAACACTACACCTCCACGACACACCTCCAAGACAACACCTCACACTACATGCAAAACAGCTTCTAAGCAAAGAAAAATGCCAACACAACCCCTTCATCTCCTCACACAACAGCCATCACCTCTCAGACAACAAAATCCTCAATTTTCAGCACAGGGAAGTACATCTCACCCCGAATCACACAGCCATCGAACGCAACAACAAAGCAGGTACTCAAACAAACTCAGAATCACCACGTCGGGACCCTTCTTAGAAGAGTGATTACTTAACATAAATGCCTTTATAGCACGCTGATGTCTCATGTGAGCCGGGCTCTGGTAGTCGAAAATGCATGCTTTTCTTTGTTTGATTATAAACTGCTGACCTATAAATACGGAGATGCACGGAAATGAAGTGTTATTCTTGGGTGAAGATCATATTTTCCACCATCGAAAGAGGAATGTACTCAGCCCATTTGCTGCTATCGTATGACTGCCCCTTCGAGACTTAAAATATAAATGTACTTCAAATACGTCATATTAGACGTGTTCACCAAATAGCACCATCGAAATACAAAAGGATTCATCAGAATACGGGTTAACATTCGGGTAATGGCTTACATGTACATTATTCATGAAATTCCTCTAATTGTTCTGACAATCTTTGCATTCATCAAATTATATCTGCAATAACATGGAATGAGCATTTTATCCCGATTGTGCGACGTCTCTGCATTCAACGAAGCTTTGCCTGAGCCTCCCTCGCGACATCACTGTCATCAATACATGCTTGGTTATTGTCCGCGTAGTCGAGTGTAAGAGTTCATGATATTCTGTGTCCATTATATGCCTCCAACAATTCGATTAATGGTTCAAGTCAGAGGATGAATTCTTTTCCCAATTCCCAGTTTTTCAATCTCTTTCTCATAATGGAACGGTTTGAAGTTGGATTAGAATGGTAGAAGATAATTGCAGTAGAATTAATTCCCTTCGGTTGTAGGTTGTATCGAATATCCCACAGGCATTGGAGTTTTATGGTCAAAATCGTTACTGCTTTTGTACCAGTTCTTGTCCTCATTCCAATCGCGATGCAACGTGGTGTGTTTCGATCGCGTCAATTAAGAATGAGATTCAACTCATACAACAATAAATGAGCAGTCGCCTTTCCATTGATTGAGAAAATGGAAAACTTGTCTACGTTCTCAGATATTGACATGTGTTGTGTCAAATTCGTGAGAATGTTTTTTATTTCGTCACGTAATTCAGATGAATTTTCCATATCTTCTGTGACTCCATAAAAACCTGAAATTCCCTCTGTTAACCAATTCTGATGCTTTTTCAGCTCATGCACCCTTTACTAATGTCAATGTGTCAAGAAGTTAGCATTCTACGCTCAACGTCTTTTGATCCGTCGGGATTGATCGATCATCTACAGATATTGCGTCTTTACATCTCTCAATTGAAGGCGATCAACGAATGTGGGAGTAGGTTCATCATGTAGTTCATGCACTTTCAGATGATGAAGATGAATGGTCTAACATCACTACTGCCCCTAACTGATGGCTTGGACGGTGTTGACATAGTCAGACTTTTATCTGGAGCGTAGTGATCTTTAACTCCGGATGCCCTTCCTGCCGACTTCCAATAGGGGCTCGACCTCTGAACCAGAGGATCGCTAGGCCAAGCACTTAACCACTGTGCCACGGAGACCAGTGTATGTACTTTCAATCACATAATAGTTTGTCACCTAATGTTTACACATTTTGGATGTTAGATTGGCGGCTTGAAAGTTTATCGAGGTTGTCTAAGTTTATTGAAGAATAATAGTAAGAAAGATCGTCAACACACCTTTGGGTAGTAAATACGATGAAGAATGGCGACTCAATTGAAATCAATGAGTATATTAATGAAGACCAATTGTCTGACTTGTTTACAGTATTTATGATGTCATTTATATCTTTTCAGCTGTTATATTGACTCCAGTCTTCAAGCATCAACAGATAATGCCATCGATATTTCAACATTTCAACAATATTAACAAGATATGAGTGACAGTTCTGGATTTGGGACATTGTTAAGAGCAACTCAACTTAGTTGAAGCAAATTCACAGCTCATTGTAATGTGATAATACGAATGTGCAATTGTAGCTCACATTTGATCATAAAACTTGATTTCGGACAACTTTATTCAAGCTACTTAATTTAATAGACACCCAGACAATCGGGGTTAGAAGTTGAAGTGTGACTTGTCATGTCGGTGCCTACAATCCTCGACTCAAACATATGCGGCTAGGCCTGTCAGCGTTCTAGATTTGTGTCAATTACTCATGAAATGTATTTGATTACAATTATGTACTAAGTGCAGCACAAGTCTGTTTTCGATACATAGCCAGAATGCTTGAGTCTTTTCACAAGCATCTTGTTCCCACATTTCCTACCTTCATGAAAACACGCCATTGTTAGCGACGTCCCGTTCCCCACCGTGCAGGAGAATGGGGCATTACTGAATGGAAACATACATGTAGTGGTCTTATAACATAGTAAATCAAGTAGTGCCTTTCATGTGGCTATCTATGCTTGGAAGTTGATATCTTTGAACTCATGCACTGAAGCAATCTATCGTTGCATTCAGCAGTCACGTAGTTCTTCATGAGGATTAGATACACGACCAGCAAAGTTCCACTTCAGAATTAACAACAGTTTAAATAAAGATTAGTTGCTATTATAAAGCTTATAAAGAATGGAACTATTGGTTCCCTTCATAATTAGATTGGGATCAGCCTCAGTACATAGCTTTTATTGGAAGTTCTTGCCCCTGCCTTTGATCCCCTATCAATGAACTTTGTCCCGTGGAGTAGCATTCGATCCCTGGTGGCCCTCGACACATTCCTCCTCCAACTATCGCGGCCGTTCGTGCGTCTTGCAGTAGTCAAAAGTCGCTCTCCCAAGATGAGGCCATCAGGTCCTCTGTCGACCTCTTCCACTTGTCCAAGAAGGATATCACGCTCCAATGAACAATTGCTTTAGTTTGCCCGCTCAACGTCCTTTTGTCCACCTTCGTTGGGTTGGACGATGATTCTTCACGGAATGCCTCCAGCTGGTGCACTGTATTGAGTTGCAACCGACACTACCCGAACAGACACCACCGGGTTATTTGCAGATTATTAGTGCCTTTCCTGCCTCTACTGCAGCTCTCATCACTTTTGTTTTTGGTCACATTAACTTTCAGACCTTTTGATGCTTTTTGAAGCAGTCACTCCACGTCCTAAGTTTTTCTGCAGCCAATACAAGATCGTCTGCATAAAGAATTTCGAGAGGAAGACGTTCTGAAGAACCCGCACTGGTGGGTTATGACGATTATGAAGAGCAGTGGTCTTAAAACAGAGCCTTGGTGCAAACCAAACCTTACTCCGAAAAACTGTTATTTCCTCCAAAGCGTATGGATGTTCTGGCGTCTTCACATGCAGGTTCTGAACTGCCTGGTCAAGCCAATCTTTAACTCCATGTGCTTAGGAAATTTTCAATGTTTTAATTAGTCATTTTATTGGCGTTCAGTCTACTCATACGGAGATTTCAAATGAGAATTTTGCTGCTTCAGTCATTGAAGGCTTGCATTCAAATGATATTAAGGATTTTAATCAAAAGTTGTTTATTCACTCGGATGACATATTCCACAGTATTTACTTCTTTGAGCTGCCAACTGTAACGAAAGTTTGCTGTGTTCAGAGGAAATGTAGCTCGCATTGTTTTTTCATCTTAATATCATTCATAAGGTTTTACCATTGACATGAATGAATGTCTTATTCATTTCCTGCTTTTCATGAAGACAATTCTGCAAGCGTTCAATTCTCTCAATATTAAATCGTTTGCAATGTGTAAGCATTCACACGGCTGTGCATGTTGTACTGTGGGATCTGTTTATCACTGAAAAGCAAGGAAGTCTATCATTTGAATCATTCTGTTTACATCCAACTTCAGACGAACCGAAGAAGAATCTTGAAACGTTTTTCATGACACTATAAAGTACTTTCGATGACGGGAATAGTAAGATATGAAGCTGAAGGTGAATTTCTTATGCTCCGTGGCTATTTCCTAATGAGATGAAAAATATTTGTCCTTTGCCACGAGAATTGACAGAATAGTAGCGATAGTGCGTCATTCATCCGTTCTGGTATCTCGAAATCGTCGTTCCTAATTGTCCCTTGGAAAACGGAAAGTTGTGGATGACAATTATGTATTTCGATCCTCATCTGTACGAATTGAATTTCATCTGAACTGATGATAGGGTCGAATGAATGCATGGGAATTTCTCTCCTCTATCTTCAGGGACTCACAGTTGGGACAGGGCCCGGGTCTTGACGTCCTCATAAACCTGACAGTTCTTATCTTCTTCGTTGATGCACAATCGAATTGAGTTTGAGATTTGCAATTAGCAAGTTAGTGAAATTTCGATGGGCATTCATTAGATATCACTAGACAGCGACATTTTAGATGAATCACATAAAATAAATTTTTTACCTAAATTTCAGTTATTTTGTAAAAACACCCAAATTACATAGATATTGTCATTACGACAAAACTAATTTACTAACATTGGAAAACATTGAGAAAATCGTGTCAACGAATTGCTTTTAAAATCGGAATAATGAAGACATTAATGAGTGATTCTGGGCAGAGCCACATGTTTCTGGTCATGGCATCTAATTACTTTATATACATTAATAGATCTTATATTGCATTTGAAATACAAATAATTTTGATCTGTTTGACACATACAAAATTGTACATCTGAATTGTCAATACACAATTTGAAACATTTATAGGACTACTTTGTTGCTAATGTTTGATCTGTGCAGTTGTTTGAAATGAAATCGTTCCGAATCGAGATTAAATCTAGGACTTACTTGTCATTTTCTTTTCTCTAATTCTCTTTTTAAACTTATACGTAGATTATTGTCGCGGTATTTGTTTACAAATTAGTTACCGAAGAAAGCACAATCATGACCATTACAAAAAAAACATTCGCTCTCAAATGATCTAGGCTTTTTATGTTGTATTTTTAATTCACCTATAGGGGCACCTAAAAATAGGCAAAATAATTTCAAAAAAAAACCGAAAAAAAACGAAAATTTTCCTAAAAAATGTCGGTGTCTAGATATCACTTTAACTACACTGCTGGAAAATCGCCTATAATAGTGCAATAATAATAATAATATGCTTTTTTACAAGCACTGTAAAAAAAAAATAAAATAAATTATTAAAGTTGCATTCTCATTGAAAAAACAAGAATAGACCTCTCAACAGCTGCTGTTTCAGCTAACATCAGGAATCATCATCACATATTTTCCTTATTCTCTCTCTCTCACGACACTCCCTATTATTTAAAGTTGAGCCATATCCGTGTCAATTTGCCGGGTTGGGCCTGAAATTTTCTGGTGTGCGCCCCCGGCCGGGATCTGGCGTGAACAAACAAACTAAACACAATACAAGCAGTCATTCAATCAATAATTTGTAACTCTTGTTGTTTTATTAAGTGACAATATTATTTATGATTTATAATAGGTGTCCATGAAAAGGAAAGACCCTGTCCCAAACAGCCGCATATACGGCTTCGAGATTTCCCCGTAGACTACCGCTGAACATAAGTAGCTGTTGTAAAACTCGATGCTTGGGCTCTTGCATCTCAAGTTATCGTATTTTAACCTTATAGTCAGCATCTCTGCCTATCGTAAATTAAAATTTTCCCTGTAACTGTTGTACTGATCATATACGCACTTTCCTCATTTTACAAGAAATCGACGACGCATTCTCTACTTTTTTTTCATTTTTTCATTTTCTTGCATTCACGCCTGGCACACTTCAATCCACAAGAAAATGTTTCGTTATGGAAGTATTGGTTATATTGTGAGTGTTTCTAAAAGAATCACATTTTTCATTATCTACTAATTTCCTCAATAGATGAATTTTATGTCATTCGTCTTTGTAGATGTAATTAATTCAATTTTTAAATGAAAATCTATTGATAATTTTCCAGGTCACTCAGGATATTTGTGTCGAATGATTATTCGGAAATTTGAACCACTTTTGCTGTAAAAGTGACAGACCAACAACTTGATTATCTTAGCAACTGCATTTTAAAATGAATGAACTTGAAGTCAATTTTAAATGTTTTTTATGTGTACAGCCTATAACAAGCGGAGTAGTCTAGATCATGGAAATTAGTGCAAGTCGTATTGATGTGATAAGCTTGTATCGGCCTGTTTCAAGACATGAGACAACAGATCATTTTAGAAAATTCTTAAGGACTTGATAAAACATTGTTTTCATCAGTGCGAAATAGCGTAGAAGCAGAATCTCCCGTACATATAAATCCTTTATAGTAACTTAAAGCATGTTTTATTCCCATTATGAGGCTCTATTTTTCAAAATAGTGCTTCATTTCTAACTAAAATGATTTGATTCATCATAGAAATTAGTGGTGAACTGCACGAAATATATCTAGGACTGTGAAATTAGAGTTTGTCGCAAACATAGAAGTAGTATGATATTGTCAATTTCTATGACCGTAAATCACAGATATTTATCATATATCTTGGAGAATTTGAGACAAATTACGGATGTATCCAGGAAACATGCTTTAAGTCAGATGGAGTGAGTACTTTATTCTCACACTTGAAGAACATGAAGCACTCATCATCTTAAAGTATTCGAAATACGTACTCTATCTAATACATGGAAACTGCATACGTGTACAATTTCTTAACTTGATATGAGAAGGAAGAATTTTTTTCTTGGAAAACTTTACTGTAGAAAATTGTCCATTGTGCCTGCTCCTTATCTGACTTCTTGCTTAAGAATCTAAAGAATTGATAAATGAACGCAAGTTAAGCTCAGCTTTTTCGATTGTCCGGCATTAACAGTTTTCGCACTTGATTATGCATTTTGTGCGTAAGGTATGACTGGTCAAAGCTATGGACAGCGGTGCGATGTTCGCATTCACCTCAGTGTCGGTTTTCATAACTTGTCTGATTTATATCATCACTGGAACCAGATTGTTTTGAATCAAAGTTGCCTCTTGGATCGGGAAAAATAATTGAACATCAACTGATGAAACAAGAGAAGACTGAAGTTAGAAAACATATTTCTGAAAATGACCGCGCTTGTGCAATATGTGGTCATTGAGCTGATCCGATATTCTAATTAGTATTGATAACTAACATGCTGAAATTGCGTGCTGCTAATTCATTTGACACGTGATCTTTCATTCTCTGACCTTCTCGACATGATCGCTGTGTACCACACACGTGAAATGATGATAACAGTTTCACAGATATCTGCGAAACTTGCAGAGGTGATACTGAAGAGGAAATATTTTCATATAACTCTGCCGATGAGTGATAATGACTCGATAATTTTCAATTTGTACTTTAAAGGAACTTTCCATCAACTTGCTGCCAGAACTAGCCGTGTTGCGGAAAAGCACTTCTGTCTTTAGATTGCAGAGGCTCATAACTTACCTTAATCATGCGAATGAACTGATAAAACTGCTCTTTTGACGTAAGTTCATCGGTTGATAAACAACATGAATGGACGAAGTTAAAATTTATGGTCAGTACAAAGCAGATGGTGTCCTTCCGTTACTTGGTTAGTTCTGAAAGTAGATGAATGCTGTAAGATAAAAAAGTTATCATATAAGTACGCTGATTAATGGGAATTGAAAGAGACATTCAGGTCAAAGAGTCTGCGATTTCATAGTCAATTGAGGAAGTAATTTAATAGCAATAATACATAAAACTAAATATTGTTTCATTGCTTCAGAACTGAGCAGAGCCGAATAATGGTTGCTGTTTACCATCTTTAGATCTCCATCGGGGACTTAGTCAGTGGTGACATGGATAGACTAGCTCGAACATAGAAATTGACAACAATAAAACCTCTAGAATGGAAGTTAATCTTCATGCAATACACAATAGTGGCACAAAAATCGCACGCATTTTCAGTTAGATACACCTGTCAACGTCTTGATCATTGGGCTAGAATCAGTCACATGTGTAAATCGAAGGTTTTAATTGGTTCTTCATGCCCCAACTTAGTTCCCCCGGATGTGCCGTGACCTTGAGTCAATTTCCATTCTAGTCAACTTCAGATAAACAGTTTATTTCTATGAGCTCGAACGATGTGATAATCCAACTTCGGATCTTACTTGCCTTTACTGCCAACTTCCGACAGCACTGCCGAGGGGGGGGGTCGTCCACGCGACCAAAACATGGCCAATCACTTAGCTTGTGCCAAGAAGCTCGCAGTTGCACAGATATTGTAATTGAAGTCAATTTTAAAAACTGGAGAACGCCATCTTTGATGATTGTGCACTTTATTGCTTTCTTAGAATTGCTGAAAATGTCATGCAATTCGCTCGTAGGTGTTCTACGTCTTGCGAAATAAGGTCTCTCTTAGTCACGTCTGCTGACTGTTGTTTCGGTAGAAGCATCTGCGCTGTAAATGAATGGATGTTCAAAGCGATGAATTGAAGTACATGGAGTGTGAGTGTGTGATAGCACTCATATACTATCACGTGAAATAACACAGAATCTGTACAATGAATCTCTCGAGAACATTATTTGCTAAAAGTTTTCAGTTTGGAATCTTTTGGTTGTATTCCCATTCTAATTCTTGGATGCATCTATGAATTCTATTCAAAATAGCGATTTGGTTTACATTTTCAACCAGATGCTTGTTTTATTGAAATAAATCTGATAAATCTCTTTCAATTGCTGAAGAAATCTGTGAAAGATGTCACCTGTATAGTTCAACATAAAACTGTTAAATACATGCGGAAAATCTGCGACAATTACTCTTTGCCAAAAGTTTTGATTTTTTCTTCAGGAATAACACATTCGTTGAAAATAATAATTACAATAATCAATCAATTTCAGGACCTGTAAAGGAAAGTGATTGCAACATGAGTTCGTGTAGAAGGCTATCAGTATGATCGAATATATGCTCATTTCTGTATATCATGTCTGTCATTTGTGATATTAAGTTGATTCAATTGAACCTTTTCCTTACCTGATTCACAACTTGATCTTGCAACATGTGGAGAAGGTAATCATTATCTTCTATCGTTGGCCTTTCTGTACTAATTGCGCGGCGTCTTTCCATTCATTTCAAAGGAACCTGGCTTAGATGTAGGATGGAAGATTCGGCTTTAACTCCTACGCGTATTTTTTAATTATTTATTGTTTTGTTCTGTTATGTAATCATCAGATTCTTGGTTGTGGGTCATTTAAAGTCAATATGGTAGAAGTTAGCGTGCGATTGAGTTCATGACATTAAATTCAGTTCTAATTAATATACATGGAGTGAGAACTGCAGACAATTCGTTCAATCAAGTTTGTCTTAATGAATGAAGGTCAACTAGTCTATCCTCTGAACCGGTTGTACGATTTTGTTGACAGATTTGATTTAACAAGAAGAATGAAATAAAATAAGAGAAGTGGCCATATATAGGATTTGCAAGTGGTAGGACTCGAACCCACGACCTCTGGTCATCTATACGCGTCACTCTGCCAACTGAGAGCCGACCGACATGTGGCTGATGTCAGTTGGCAGGATCAAGCCCTCACCATCATGCATCAGTCGTCATAGCAATTATAATCCGTGAGAATAAATATTTCATCACAATTTTGACTTCCGATACGAAGAGCATTGAGCAGTAGCGGGATCCGATGTTCACCAATGCATCTAAAGTCATTCGTAAATGCAATTAATAACAAAAATGAAATGGAGCAAACGATAAATCAAATTGCCATGCAGAAGATGTGCTTCTGGTTTGAAAGTTAAGTAATTATTCATGTTTAAAACAAAAGCACTGAGGTAAGCTTAAATATCTATGTCAAGGACTTGACACTTTTATATCTCCATGATTGGAAAAGGTAAACCCCTTTTGTTTTCCAAATCTTCGCCTATTCAGAACCAGGCACGACTATTGACAGAAGTCTTCAATCTCATTATGAGCACAGTTTTATCCGACCTCCGGTAAAGCCGACCATCAAAATCATCAATCTCCAGCAATCAAGAACATCTAGGTCTCAGAGACAGGCACCATGGGTGCTGCTGATGCCCATTTTCCGATGTAAAACATCTCCGCTTTTGAGTTGTACGTTAAGGGGAAATTTATGGCTACGTGAAGAGCTCTTATTTCGCGAGCATTTTAATCAAAGAATGAAGAACTACTTGCTATAGTTGCTCTTTCCAATTGCTCTGACTTAAGGTGCATTCACAACGGACGCGGCGAGTCCTCACACCTTCAGAACCTAAATAAACCTATGGGGCTGTTCACACAGAGCACATAGAGATGCGCGCGACCGTGTCGCGTCCAGTGTGAGTGGATTATTAGGCCTTATCTTAAAACATGCGGAAAAGTGATGACTGAGGAGGGTTTCAAAACACTTATGAAGTTTGGTATTCTTTAATTCTGTAAACAATCCGAAGTCAGAATATGAAGTAGTTGAAATTTGTCAATTTAAAACATCTGAGAGATTCAGAATCCTCGAAAGAACGAAACTATTGCAAATAAGGTTTTAATATCTCCGCACATCTGTAAGGCAGAGATATCTGCAATTCTTTGCACAAATGATTTCTCTCTGTGTTCGGGATTGGCGAGGTCAAGAAGCAGTGAATACAAGACGCAAAAGGCGATCGTCTAAGTATCATCCAACTGTAATTAATGGAACAAGACATTGACTTTGACGATGAAAGTTAGTTCATTCGAAGATTCCCATTCTCTGTGAATCTATTTTATCGAATTTGACGCACTTTATTGCTGCAATTAACTTTAATGGATGCTTCGTTGTTGCCTTGCTATGAATATTACATCCTGGAAATGTTGCAAGTCATTTCCTCAATGTAACTTCAATAGACAGATTTTTAGGATGTTCAGGGTTGACGATATTGAGAGTGTTTGTGAGATTGTGACGCGAAACATTCCGCGAAATCGCTCAGTCAACATTTTTCAGAAAAAATGCTCTTCAGTTTATTATAATTAGTAGACAACTGACAAATATTTGTGCATCAACGTTGCATTTAGGAACATAGCGTATTGAGTGCTTACAGGTTATCTCTCTCCCTGATTTTCGAACAACAACTCGAAAAGCTCCGGTAATATCAGTAGAGGAATTAGAATTAAATGGTATATCAATATTCTAGAAAAATTCAGAGACTGAGATGGATCCATATTTAATCTCAAAACATGGAAATTGAATGGATGTTTCAGCAATCTGCTCATAACATAAACTTACTACTGTTAAACCAATTTTTCTTCCATCAGCATCCGCACACGCAAGCGCAATGTACCTTTCGAAAATAGGATCGCTTTAAATCATAGAAATTGACAACAATAAACCCTCTAGAATGGAAATTAGGCTTCATGCGATGCACAATAACGGCACATAAATCGCACGCATTTTCACTTAGATGCACCTGCCAACGTCTGTATCATTGGGTTAGAATCAGTCACATGAGTGAATCGAAACTTTTAATTGGTTCTTCATGCCCCAACTTAGTTCCCTCGGATATGCCGCGACCTTGAGTCAATTTCCATTCTAGCCAACTTCAGATAAACAGTTTATTTCTATGCTTTAAATACGTATCTTCAAAAAATACTAGAATATGTTCGAGTCCACGCTTTTATCAATATGCTTTTATTTGAGATTTTATTATATAGATTATAAAGAAGATATAAAGACAATCAAAATTTGCATGAAAAAAGTAATGCATCACGCTACTAAGCAAGAAACGGGGTATACGACATAGTTTTAAGACAATGGACATCACAGTCTCTTGAAACAGCTTTCTTGAAACATCTTGAGACATCTCTCTTGAAACAGCAGTGAATTGTTCGAATTTTCGCCCTTTGTGTTCCAGTAAGCTATACATAAGCACTGTATATGAACAAGTGTATTGATCAGCTAGTTAAATCCGGAAGATGATGGTGATGCGGAATTGCTCGCATCTCTTGCGGTTCACACTACCGCCCATAATACATGAATCATTCGAATTGCCTGAAATTTTGTGTGTATAGTCCGGGAGCTAGCGTGAAGTTGTGCAGGGAACGAGGTAGTACATAAAACTTTCACATAGCATAGTACACCTCTAACCTACTGCAAAACTTCGCGTCTGCCGGATCAGATCATTTGCTTTTCAGAAATAAAGAGGATAACACAATCCTATGTATTTCCAGTGGTAAAATTGTGACATTTAAGGTGTTGACTCCATTTTTTCGAATTTTTGCTCATAAAAGTTACACAAATTGGTATTTTGTTGAACTGGTTATTATAGAAATCATCTACAGATCATGATCTTTCAAATGAGTTATCATTCAGTGACAGAGGATGAAGTAAAGTGTACAAACAGACACTTTTCGTTAAAGTATATCAACAATTTTCCTGAAATTTCTATGTTAAAATTTGCAGTTACACCAACGAAAAGTGTCTGTTTGTACACTTTACTTCATCCTCTGTCACTGAATGATAACTCATTTGAAAGATCATGATCTGTAGATGATTTCTATAATAACCAGTTCAACAAAATGCCAATTTGTGTAACTTTTAAGAGCAAAAATTCGAAAAAATGGAGTCAACACCTTAAATGTCACAATTTTACCACTGGAAATACATAGGATTTTGTTATCCTCTCTATTTCTGAAAAGCAAATCATCTGATCCGGCAGACGCGAAGTTTTGCAGTAGGTTAGAGGTGTACTATGCTATGTGAAAGTTTTATGTATTACCTCGTTCCCTGCACAATTTCACGCTAGCTCCCGGACTAGTAGCCAGAAAATACCGTCAGATAATTGCATCAAGGGTTTCATGGCGATTAGTCAAGTTTAAAAACGTGAGAGGTAGCTTAGAAGTGCTCACATTTTCATTCGTATCACAGAGCGCGCGAATGTATAAATGAATATGGTTACAAGAAGCTATCTATGACATAATGGTCAGGGATTGTCAACGCTCTCTCTATATTTCAGCAGGAGGATGAGGAGGAAGAAGCGTCTCTGAAGCGCCGTCTTGCGAACGCGTATGAGGAGCGTAGTCAGACGGAAGAAGCCAGTCGTGCCATGTACAGCAAGATCTTGGAGGAGAAACTGGAAGCCTTGCGGAGAGTGAAGGAGATGGAGATTAAGCTGGAAAGTCTGCAAGAGGAGACTTCCCGTCTGCAGCGCTCGAAGGAGAGCGTCCGCGCTGATGTGAAGGAGATCCTGTCGAAGCAACAAGAAGCCCTGCAAGAGGCGCAGCTGCGCTGTGAGCGGTGGGAGCAGCAATGTGCCCTTAGTGTCGGCGAGGCACAGAGCTTGCAGCAGAAGTTGGACGATTTGGAGCGGGAGAATCACAGTCTGCGTGCGAGAACCAAGGAAGTCACTGGAGAGAGAGGAAGCGGAAATGGTGACGGAGAAGAGAGTGTTCATGATCCCGAGAGAGAGACAGCCATCATCAGCGATGACCTGCGTGAGTTACATTCAATGAATTTCAGCAGCCAGAACATGAAATGCCTATCCATGTCGTCTTCCACATCAGAGGGAAGGGTTCTACGGACATGATGAGCAGTGTTAATGACCAGACATACCGATCGTTATCCAGTAGCAGAAAAGGGCAGAATCTAAAGCTAGAGGGATAATACAAGCATTTTGCATTCATGTTCAATCGGCGCTGTGGCCTTGTGGTAGAGTGTTCGCTCTGCGTCCAGGAGACATTGGTTCAAACCTTGGTCGAGTCAAACTTAAGACTTTTAATATAGGTACACTCTGCATTCTTGCTAAACACTCAGCACTGAAAGAATGAGAGTAGAGAAGGGTAGAAACTGAGTGGGACAAATCACAACTCGAAAGGCTCCGTGCCGAATGTGTTTCCGAGTATAAACAATGTTCATTTCGTTTTCTCATTTTAGCTTTTATACAAATGAAAATTGAAATGTAGTGGAGCAGCGTTCCTGACCAGAGATACCGATCTTTATCCAATGCCAGAAAAGGGCAGAAACTTCAAGCTAGAAGGATAATACAAGCACTGAGCATACATGAAGATTACAGAGTGTCAGTTCGCTTGGGCATGCAATGATTAACTGCAAATGATTAACAAATGCAGATCAGCCTGTTATGCAGTCCTTCAACTTGTTCAGCCATTCAACATATTTTATTAATCCGGTTTGGGGCATTCCGAGCCGTTCTGTCGACCCCTTGTAGGGCGAAGCGCAGTGTCTACGGTTGCCAAGGAATATTCATGCTTAATTTGTTCACATCTGAGGACATATTTCTTGTTGAGCATGCATGTACAAGTCAAACTAAATTCATTCTCTATTGCGGTTCATTATGCATCTATTGTATAATATAATCATACCACAAGTTATTTCAGGAATTTAACTGAACTGTCAGTGTACACGTAAGTTAAAGAACCGGACGAGGCTGAATCCTCTGTTATATACAGAGGAATTTGCAGCGATTCGTTAAGCTGAAACTGCTGTTGTGATGAGCTGTGTAATACCCTGTCAAACAGACCATGAAAACACATCCAATACTGATTAGGAAACATGAGATGACAAAGTGGCACCGAAGCTTTTATTCAGTAAACTACCCACGCAAATAGTTGTTGTTCATTCCATCAAGATGTTTTTTATATTTTGGCATTGAAAAGTAGAAGAATACGCTTATGCAGATACACGTTGATATCAAATTTGTGTTGAATCAAAAATATCCAGTTTGTCAAGTGCTCTGTATTGAGAGCAGGTAGGTTTACAAGAATATCTGCAGTTCTTCTATGAGTTCATGCGCTGACGTCCATATTAGATAATGCTCCAATGCTACAAAATGAAGAAGCACATAAAGGAATGCGAGCAAGACGACGAAGTTATAGATATTTACAAAACCACAAGAAATGATGTCATTGTGATTATTCAACGGCGGTAACAACTGTTGCATAGACATCAGAGTGGAAACCTGGGCCGGGTGCCTATCTTCAAGATATTTTTCCTTGACGTCCTCTTAAATTTGACATTTGCTTTATGTTTCATTGATGCACAAACGAGTATTGCTTGGCCTGCCATTGTGTCCATCATGACGAACGATAGTATCATTAGAAAGTGTTGGTTTGGAAAAGAGCTTCCCTAAAGGACCTCTATAATCCTCCGAGAATGGGCGAATGTTGAGATGCGTGGCTAGAGTGAAATGGATTAACGGTGTATCAAGGAGGTTGCAAAGATGTGTGGTGTGAAGGCGCTGAAAGAGCGAGTTCGAAGAGGACGCATGAAATGGCTTGGTCACGTTTTTTTTTACGGATTTTACGTCACTTTTTACCCCTACTGGGGCCTTGGACGGTGCTGACTGAAGTCAGACTTTGTTTGGAGCGTTGTGGTGCTTTGTAGTCCGGATGCCCTTCCTGCCGACTTCCAGTGACACTTTCCGGGTTCGACCTCTGGACCATGAGATCGCTAGTCCAAGTACGCAACCACTGTGCCACGGACACCACTGACGTGAAGAGAGAAAAGTGTTTGGGGAGAGTTGCAAGTATGGAAGTGCAAGGACGACGAGCTGTCGGAAGGACATGAACATGGCGCCGATGTCCGTGGGGCCTCAGGATAACTGGAATTTCCGAAGAACTTGCCGTAAACGAAGAAGAATGGAGGAGAGCCAACAACCGTCCAGCCCCAGAAAAATGGGAATCAGTGGACGTTTAAAGAGGAATGAGAGAAAGTAATTTTCTAAGAATGACTTTCAAAGGGATGTGAAGATCCGCGCGGTCTGCACAGATGATTTATTGGCAAGATGAGTGATTGATGACAAAGCAATTTTTCTTTGCGATTGCGAGCCATAATTACAGTTTGTAGAACAGGCCCTCGCTTGCATATTTCGATTTATGAATACGTAGCGAATATGAATCATTTAAATTCAAATCCTTGATAACCTCAAATAGATGAAGCCGCGGGCCTTTCAATTGAAAATCACTGGCAGGACGCTCGCCAGTGAAAAAAAGTGAAAACTGCACTTATCCGAAACCATGGAGCAAAGTTTCGGCTTTATTCCGCGATACTGCTGCGAATTTTACTGTCATGTCAACTTGCAATTATCAATGAAAAATGTTCTCATACACCCACAAAGTTACTTCATTTTATTGTTGCCCGAGAAGGAAGCAGGATGTCGTACGTGTGTTCATACGTGGAGATTTCTCAATTTAAAGCATTTGACAGAAAAATCATTCTTTATTCAGCTCGAATTATTGTTGAATGTGTTTATTTCTCCAGTCAACGTAATTAAAATTGCAACATTTTCTTTGTTAATGCATTGACATAGAATTTAAACAATGAATGTATAGAGACCGTTCAACAATTTTCGTTGATGAGTTTTATGCTATAGAGACACGTATTACAATAAGCACGTTTTTAAAGCAATTGCTTTATGGTCGTCAAGATCGTAGTCGTTCCATGACTCTCCTCGCTCGCTCTGCATTTTCAATGCTCAATGATATATTCATGATATATTCAATGATATTGCTCGACCATATCGAAAACGGGCTCCGCGCCTAATGTGTATCGAGCTAAAATAAAGCCTTTATTATAATGTCGCATAGACATCGTATCAACATTTCTATAATGTAAATGCTTTATTGAGAACAACAGATAATAACAAAATGCACAAGTTGATTAAGCTTAAATATCATTTGGATGATAATATATTGCAAATCACATACGCTTTGCCTGGAGATGTGTGGATATAGATTCACTCATACGCGGTTATAGTCAGTCAAATAGTCTATTCTTTAATCTATTAACCCAATGTATGTATTTAAGAACTTTTTACATAAGGACGTTTCGTCACAGATGACTTCAAGGCCGCTGTACAAATCAATTTACAATAACTTATACAAACTTCTAAAAGAAATTCAT
Source organism: Prostheceraeus crozeri (assembly GCA_907163375.1). Classification (NCBI taxonomy): domain Eukaryota; kingdom Metazoa; phylum Platyhelminthes; order Polycladida; family Euryleptidae; genus Prostheceraeus; species Prostheceraeus crozeri. The sequence continues at coordinate 65,156 of CAJQUW010012544.1, read as the reverse complement.
TGCAAAGCCTTTTAAAAGTTGATAACGAGTCTGATGTCCGAATGTTCACGGGAAGTGAAACGCAGCTATCGGAAAAGAACGCCCACCGAACATTGGCCGTCGATACATAGATATCTGTAGCATTCTAGCATCGCTAGACAGCAGACGTCTTCGGTTCGTGATGGATGCCACCTCTGTCGATTTCGAAGATAGATAGGATGGAGCTTTGCCTTGTAAACAAAGGAAGGTGAGTACTCGCATTCTTTTCTCGATCCTTCCACACCTTGGTAACCACTGGAGTTGACGAAGTATCGGTGTGATGTGACAAAAATAACCACAATTCTTAACAAGTCGAGGATGATCCTCTGAAGTCGATGTAGCGATATTGATGGCGACTCTACATAGCACGAAATACTATACTCTGCCCATGAAAGTACAAGAAGTGTTGTCAGGCAATGTCTCATTGCCGCGAAGCAGGTAGAACTTATTTGAGAAAACACTTAAATTCTTAAAAATTCTAAAATACTTTTCTTAAATACATACTAACACAGTGCTTTCGAATAGACCGAGGCATATTCATGGCACGGCTATGGCCGAATAATGGAATGTAGACCAATCTGTGACTCTGTACGGAATTCGTGATTGCTCAGACCTTCTTTGTCTGTATGAAAGCTGAATTAGTTCTCGTGAGGACTAGGGAAAAATTGTGAGAACTTCATCATTGACAGTCCTCGTGAGGACTCACAATTTGCTGAGAATCCAGCAACTTCCTTAGACATCTTTCTTACTAAATCTATACTAAGTGTCACACATCATTTAAAGTTATTTGTGGTTATCGATTTTGAAATATTTCACATTTGAACAGATTTGGGACTGAATAAAGCAAGTATCAGTTGTTAAGATGATTTCTACCACTGTCTGAAGCTTCTGAAAGTTTCCGTTTTAATTTCCCAAGATTGTTGGTGAACAGATTAGTTGTAGCATCAATTGCGCGTGTGAAGTGAAACAATTAACTGCGTGATACGTAATGTTGACAATGGCGTGATACCCCGTCAACGTGTCAATGAAATTCTTGTCTCGAACCGGTGACATCGAAAGTGCTTCAAACAGCATTTTACTTGTCCTTCATTAGCATACATCTGCATTAACATGATCAGGTAGCGAACAGATTCTTTTCAGATTTTGTCTCTATGTCACATGATTTACAAGCATTAATGAACTCCTTTAAGAGGTTTGAATGTGGACAGACAAGTCTTCAAAATTGAAGAAATCTTTTCTTATTTGCATCACCGTTCTTTGTGTGCGATGGCGGTTGTGTGGGATTTTGGGGGCAGAATGCGTCTGCGCTAATATTTTGATTTCATAATTGAGAAGTTACTTATAAAATGAGAACCGACAACAAAGGTCTGTCGCAGTATATTGAATATCTAAAGAGAATGACAACGATTAAGTCAACACAAGATACCAACACCCTTGATTCCCCGACCGCATTCGCCCGACCTAGGAATCGAACCGAAGTCCGCGTAGGAGACGAGCTCGCACCTTCTTCACTTGGCCACGCTGACGGTTAAAAGGAATGCGAGTGAAGGCGGAAGTCATCTCCAATTGATATCGACAGCTGACAAAAGGACAGTGAGCTGTCGATATCACTTTCTGGTGGACTTCGGTTCGATTCCTGGGTCAAGCGAGTGCAGTCGGGGAGTCAAGGATGTTGCTGTTTTTTATTGACTTACTAGTTGTAATTATCTTTGGATGCAAAATGATAAACAGCCATAACATTGCTGGAGCTGGCTCCAAAACTGCGAACCAACGATCCAAATTACTAATAAAGCATGCTCCGAAACCCAATTCCTCACTGCTATTGATTTCATCCAAGAAAACACTTTTGTTACCTTCAAGGATGTTGTCTTGAAGTAAATTCGGGTTATTCATATGGGTGGGAATTCCAGTTCACTCTTGGCTAATCTCTTCTTGGCTTGTAAGGAGGTTAGATACGTCACGGGTTATCTAGCTAGCAAGAGATTAGGCTTTGTCAAACTTCTCTCTATAGAACCACAGAATTAGACAGGTCGTCTCTTCTTCCGTTTGACTTGAAGGGAAACATTGGAACATGTAACGTAAATGAAATGTCACAATCTCCTGACTAAATACTATAGCAATCGAACAATGAACAGAACACAATTCAACCATTATTCAACATTAATTGTGCAAAGTTGTCAGTACTATAGTCACTATTTATCAACCGCAAAGGAATTCAAATTTAAAGTATTATCATTTGATAGACGAAATAAAGAGCTAAACATGAATTCCTTCTGCTAAAGGGGAAAACTCGAGAAAGTTATGTAGAATTTTATCAAACAAAAATTATTTTGTTGGTGTAGAATTTAGATAGGCTTTAATGGATTTATGAGAATGATTTGGTTGCAACTGGAAATTGAGAAAGATCAATGAAGGAAAAGGAGGAATGATGAACCACCAACCGATAATTGATAATAGTTGTAATGAAATGAAAATAAACTAGAGATAGAAAAGTGTTTAGAGACACTAAGTTTTACTCTGTAACATGAAATATTCTACAGCCAGCACGTGCGTTGCGTTATTTCAAACAGGTATCGATGCAACAACGATGCAGTAAAACACAAGAATAATTAAAATTATGTTATTACTAAATATATTGTCAGAAACTTAATCACAACTTCCATGCGAGTGAATTTTCATTTGTTTTTCCATAACTTAGAATTGCCGGTTTTTCCAAAATAAGCGGGCTCTGACCGACTAAAAATTCCGCTGAGACCTTGACGAAGTTCATGTAAAAAGCACACACTTTTGCAAATAATCACCTTTTCGACTTGCCAAGGTCACATCGATTTGGCAACTCGAAAAGGGCCATTAAGTTCCTGTATGTGCCATTTGTTTGAATCAGTTTGCACTTCTAGCAAAGTGATACGATTAAACAATCCAATTCTGTGTATAGAACACTCAACATTGCTGGATTCACAAATTAATTTTTTTTGGTCTTAACCGGTCTTGCTGCCTCTCATAGAGATCTACGGCTGAGTGATGACATGCATTTGACAACTTCAACAGTGAATGATATGCAGATGTCAATCGATCGCTGAAGATGGTTAAACGAACTGAATGACGTCACAAGTTGGTGAAAATACACAGCACAACATGATATGTTAATAAGGCTTATGCACAAGAAATAAATCAAAAAGACTATAAAGATAAAGTGCTCAAAATACAGCAGTGCTAAAATAATAATTGCAAACTTGTGATTAGACAAGAGATAAATTAAAAATACTCTTTTGCTGACAAAGGGAAGGACTCCGAAAGTTAATAGCTTCAGCAGTCGAAAGTTCTAGTGTAGTCCTACAGCACTTGATCACGGAAAACTTATAATCCTTTTGATGACAGGCAAGTAAATGGCGAGTTCTCTATATAGCACCACCAGGTATCTGGACAACATTTGTGTCTTTAATTACAAACACTTCGATAGAATCCTTCCTAAAGTCTATCCATTTGACCTCTAAGTTAGCCAAGGTATCTCTTCATGAGGTGTATGCACGTAAATGCTTTATCATACGCTACGCCTCATGTATTCCGCCGCACAGCATTTAACGCTGCTAAAATGAAATTAGTAACCGTTTTTCAAATAGTTGCGTGATGTTGAAAAGGAATTCTGTATCAAGTCAAGTTTTATCACCCCATTTTCGTGATGCAGTAGCGATATCTGAAGCCGATGCCAAAAATAGCTGAATTTGAGTCTTGATTTTGGCATTTACTTGGAGAAGATCCAATTCCAAAGTGATATTTTCTACTCATGGCTCATATTTGGTTGATGGCTTCACCTGACCGTCTTGTAATCTTTCACAGGACACGTTCTAATAACCGTGTGAGTGGTTTAAAATTTCAGCACGCATTATTCTTGACGTTACTTCTCAATGCCTCAGAGACGTCTCTGAACAAACTTAAATGTGATAGTGAAAATCATTTAACCTTTTGAAACCCAGCAAAGTCGTGCATTTCTCAAATTGCTGAATGGTGAAAGGCCACGCCTCATTCGATTGCGTAAATGAACATTTTCTACTAAAGCAAGGTGCAGATACTCAAATTTTGTATAAAGTGTGATATGAAAAGTGAACGATTTGCCTTTCTAATCACTGAGATTACGTGATAGAGGAATTTAGGGTTAACCATTCAACAGATAAATGATATTGTTGAATGTGTCTGTATCTCGTCAATGCAATAAAAAAAATTAGCATTTTCTATGTTAATTCATTGACATAGATTTCAGCAGTGATTTTAGTATTAGATATTTAACATCACTTTTAGCTAAATATCGCTGATGAGATACACTTCTTTGCCAAAGCATGGATATCTAGATATTCATTTCACGGATATCTTCGTTACATATCTGTGAAAATCTATGGCCTGATTCATTGATATGAACTGTTTTGATTGTAATTTGTATGGTTGATTGCGATGTCTGTATTCAACAATACCAATGTTAATACTCGTCGCATAGACATCGTATTAACATGGCTATAATATAGGAATAGTATCCACTTTTAGAGGGCATAAATGCATAGATTCCGAGGGTGCGTTAGCGCACGAGGAGTTATGCATTTATGCCCTCTAAAAGTGGATATTATTGGTATTCTAACCCAATGAAGATGAAATGTATGTCGCTGCCTATAATCAATGATTCTGTGGTATGTTTATAAATGAAAATCTATGTTAGATAAAGGATATGCTCCAGCTTGAAATCAGAGGCTAATGAATCTGAGAGAAGTCATTTACTTTAAAGGGCCCTGTTCAATAAATTTGAATACTGCTCAAAATCTCTATGCATTCGAATCTTCCCAAATATCACATGTGTCCATTCAATGATATTTGCATTTCAGCGACATTTCTATGTATTGGAATTGTCGGCAAAGAAACTTTACGTGTTTATTCCAGGAAATAAACAGTTTTTTATCCGCTTGAAAAAGAAAGAAATTATCCCCAATAATTAGACTTTGTCTCTGTGAATTTTAAGATTTTCATCAATCAGCACACTGACCACTTTCATTGACTCTTGTGAACATTTTTTTAATCTCATTCTTAATGAAACAATGGAAAAAAATTGTTGTCAGACTACTGCTACAAATTGACACACTATATAATATCATGGAAGAGTAGGCTATTTCACATGAAACAATGCCGCCATCTCACTTGCAATTCTCTTCATGAAAATCCTGTAATTAGGTGTCAATTAGGTTCCAAATTCAGCGGGCAATAATACCAACTATGATACAATGTTGTTAGATCGAATGATCTAGAAATCCATAGCAATTTCATCTTCATCGGGTTAGAATGCAGCATTCGGTAAACAGTGTTCTCCGAGTTAAGCTGTAGTCATGGTCATTGTTTATCCGTATGTGGCAGCGCAGCCCATTTGAGGAAGACAGGCGATCCCAAGAGCGCGCCATGGCCTAGGGTTTAATGTGTTCCCGAATTTCTAAGAAGTGGTGCCGAATTCAGCTGCAATCCACAAGAATCGGTTCCAGCATCAGTACTTTGAAGAAAAGGACAAATGCATATAATTCCTTCCTAAGTCTTCCTTCCTAGTCTCACTACTGTATGAACATTGAAAACGCAATATTGTCATATGAACTGCGTTACATTAAATAGAATGAAATTTTTCTTCATTAGGAACACCTAAATTAAATAGCCAAGGACATGCTAACATAAACAACCTAAATCCAGAGGAGGACTCTCGAACTACGGCTTCATGTGCCCAAGTAAACAGGCATTCAATGCTCCCACAAGCGCACCAATGATAGTTCAACTAGCATTGATCTTGTACTCCAAAAGAAATTATAAGCTTTTGAAAGTCACCGTTCATATATATCGAGATTGGTCTTAAGTCAACATTCAGCAGTGATTTCTGAAGACATTTCTGGATTGAAGCCTAGAAGACTGCGATGTGGCTTGTTTCTCACTGAGTATCGAACAATGCGCGACTCCTCATCACACCAGCCACAGATCTGTGTGAAAGATTATTGAGGTCAAGATTATTAATGTGACCTGAGTAGGCGGAAATTTAGGAGCTTATTATTAAGACGTATAAACAGCACGACGTTTTATTTCTCTGTTATATAATTGGGTGGGTGGACAACGTTGTATGTTTGTGATCTACTTAAATACCCATTCAAGCAGCAGATTCCCAGATTGAACACGGCTTTCCACTTTGTTGCTTTCTTTTTTGAGCGGAGTTTGACTGTATTGTCAAATGCAGGACATTGGAGACTCCTTGACGCGCTCTTCTTCCAAGCTTCTGTTGATTATTCTTCAGTTTTCTTTATCTCCTATATTCTTCTTTTATGCGCTAATGAGGATCTTCTATTTGCTCAAAAAAATCTCCTGGTCTCGGACATGTTCTGGCTTCTCTAGCAGATGACACGTGCGACGGACTAGATATTTATTGATTGCCTCCACTCGTCGTGCGTTCAATTACCCTACTTACACAGATCTTACTCTGCAGAATATCTTTGAACACTGAAAAAGGAAAAGAAAACAAATACAAAACATATACTTGCCATTTCAAGTTGCGAACCATATTTGAACGGATGTATCGTACAATGCATCAGATTTCAAATGATGATATCCGAAGGACCATTTTTGTGTATGACATTCAATAGATATTTCATCGCTACATTGAGTTAGCCGCATTCCTGTTATATTGACCGTAGGTTCATCTTTTGTCCTTGTTGATTGTTATTGTACTACGCCTTTAATTATCTTCTTTATATCACGGTCATTCAACACCTCACTTACTGTCATGTAGCACAATCCACAATCTATCTACACATGAAGCGTCTCAAGTATATTACAAGCACAAAATGAGAAATTGTTTTCCATGCGGGGATCTCAATTCCCAACTTGCTGATCTTGCAATTCAATTAAAGCACTCGCTTCAATGCGGTATGTCGACTTCCAATAATTTTTCAATTCAATTACAAGATCAGCAAGTTAGCTTTCCCATATGGAAAGCAGTCGAATGCGACTCATTTTTCAAAGAAAATAAAAAATCAACGGGAACTAAATCATCACATTTGATACCTGGAGTTGTTGATTATACATCTGGACTTTTCAGGCGAAGACACGGAAGACACCATCTTTTAGACGGGTGTGCGCACAATTTCGTCGAACAATCACGTTCATGGATGTGCCTACTGTTTACCTATAGACTCTACTCACAGCAATGGTCTTATCATATTCGTTCATAGTTATGATCAAATCTACATTGGGTTATTACTCGCTGTTTGTACATTTCTTATGTATTCTGGAGATCTCGGTGCTTGGATAGCTCAGTTGGTTCAGGCTTGCTCTTCGGTAAGGAGGTTCAGTGTTCGAGTGCCTGTTCACCTTGCGAGGCATCTCCGTCCTCAGTGTAGGTTGTTAATCGACTGAGAGTTGCCACAAGACTGTTCCACCCCTACACTTGGTGAGGCACGGTAAGGAAAAAAGAAAATGAGATGTCCATCTATCTCTCCTTAAAGCATCTCAAGATATTTTTACACGTCACAATTGCACGGTCATTCGAAAGTACTTCTTCTATAAGTTGATTTGCAAACAAACAATCCGTGTCTCATGTAGTACCTCGATTTTCCAAGCTATTACAGCTGAGTGGTTATTCACAAGAATACTTCTTTGGAGAAAGTGTTGGCTTTGATGCGCAGGTACCGAAGGTCCCGTGTTTGAGTCTGTCCACCAGGGGAGGTCATTCTCACTATATTTTACTTAACACAGCCTGGCGAGAACGTTCGAACTACGAAGGCTGCCGCTACCCCAACTTGATATCACATGCATACCATCTTATGGATGGGTCACCGTCAGGGTAAAGTACTCGTTAAATCACAATCAATGAGGTAAAATGTAATCGTCAGTAGAATAGGTTTTGGAGAATCAATGACATTCTTGATATGTTGGGCTGGCTATTGACATAGATTTCAGTTTCAATAGTTACTGTACGGCTTGCGGATTTTCGATGCAGGTGTGATAATGTCGCGCAGACATCGTCATCCTAACAAAGACAGGCATCTTTCTCATATGACAATCAACAGTTGGTTCCTCTACATTGTGCATGTGTCGCTTGAAAGTCATTGGATCAACATCTTTGGAGGACTGCGCGGAGGTAATTGAATTCAAGATTGAGCATCAACATCAGAAGTTCCCATGACTGACTTTGCTTGTGCTGTGCTGAATGAGAGATTTCAACTTGAAGCATTGATGAAGAATCATCCACGTCAATGACAGAGAATGATAAGCAACCTGCTGTACCTCGTGGGTGATCCTCGAACGTGTACAAAATGAAAATGTTAGTGGAACCGTAAAGAAACCTCACTTAACGATTTTATGGTTCATTTGAGGAAGTTGAAATGTTAAATTCACAATTTGCAGTTGCCTATAATCCATAAAATAATGAATTCATGTCGAGCGACTTCATTACGTCAATCGACTATTCTATTGATTGTAGTGACTGCAAATATTGAATATAGTTAATTGAACGTCGAGAAATTCATTTCTTCTGATACTGCATTCATTTACTGCCACTCCACAACGTCCGAATTCCGCACAGAGACATGTAAGTTGCATCTGTTGTTGACTGTAGCCGAACAATGCCTCAAAGATAAGTTCTGGATTGCGACATTGAATACAATTCTTGCAGGTGCTTGTATTCGTGATTGGAAGATGTACCTTTCAGTTTCCACTGAGGCTATCAACGGTGACTTTGCAATCAATTAAAATTATCCTCTAAGACGCAGACTTTAAAACCTTAGTTGCAAGAGCTACAATCGCCCTTTCAATTTCCGGTAGGAAATTTAAATTGAAGGACAGCAAGTTCTGTAACAACTGTAATATTTTGAAATTATTCGAATCAGCAACTGTTGCTTTCCCTCCCAGACTTGAATGTTGTTATCGGAGCATGTCAACATCCCCCATCCGCGGTGGAGAGGTGTATTGACATCAAGGTCTCACATCTTCGTTAATATTGAGAAAAATCCTCAACTGAAACATCTGAAGTGAAAATACGCCTCTGTTTTTGTTTTTTCATCTTCCTTTTCATTTGAAGTCTACATCTTCCCTAAAATAGGGTCGGACAACTGATAGCTTTCATCCACTCCTCCTCTTTCTTCACAAGCGATTAATCTACTTCATTTTCATTTTAGATCTTAATTGACACGTTGCTCGTCCTCTGCGTTCGCCATTGTTCGTCTAAAGAAGCCATGTTCCTCAAAATGTAATCTTTATGCCTTTAATAAAGTTATTTCTCAAACTGTTGAGACAACTGTAAATGGTAGATGAATATTGTATTTTGCACGAAGACTATGTCTGCTGTATAAGTATTAAGTAGACAATTGAAATATCATATAATGAATATCAATGAAATCTCATATGGTATTCTTACATTGTAATCTTTGCCATTCTCTTATGCTAATGACGTGTCACCAATGTGCTACCATATAGACAAGGTGATAAGTCGTGTAGAAAGGTTTGTAGGGATTACATGGGTTAATGGGCGATAACTATGCGCCCGGACTCACACCAATTATAGACACATTTACCTATTTATCCCTTTACCGCGTGGGTGAAGCAGTTTGTAGCAGAGAATGTGGTTTGACGGTGCACTTTGAGTGACATGTTGCGATTAGCTTCGAATGCTTTCTTCATCGCTGACCGATGATGAGTATGTACATCATGCAAGTTCTAATAATATGTCAAAGTCACGCACTTTGGCCGCTGATCACGAAAGTCGTAAATGCAGTTGCCATACCGACAGTGACTCTTGTCTTTCAGCGAACGGTGATGTGTCCGACACTCTTATGACGCCGTCTGCGGAGCCAGTATCGCCCACCTCCAGACGCTCTGTCGGCTTCATTCTACCTGTGGGAGAGGAGTCATTAGTGCAAGAAATTTGTCTTCCTTCCGGTAAGTTGATGTCTATGATAACTGCTGATAAGACTACGACTTGTAGTAGCATCTGAGCTTTTTTTAATAAGTTGAAGTATCATTTATTCAGCATTTATGATAAAGCTATCGACAGTGTGGGAATCCTATCCACCTTAGATGGCGACTAAGATTCAGGCTTTGATAACACGTCAGTCGTGACTCCTCAATTCCGGTCCTCAATGGGCAGATAACCTTGTTGATTAATAGACTTTCCTCGTGAGGAACTGCCGATATCAATCTTAGTCCGACAGCCAGCACTAGTTTCTGCAGGGAACGAGGCCGAATATGAGACTTTCACAGAATGATGTACACTTCATAGTCCGACAGCCAGCACGAGTTTGTGCAAGGAACGAGGCCGACAATGAGACTTTCTCAGAATGATGTACATTCTCTGCCTACTGCCGAGTTCTTATTAGTTCCTCTTCTTGTCAGACAGCATCAAAGAAAAACACATGTCTATCCAATGGGACGCAGATTGCAGTTTTTAGCAAAAATGAAATTTTGTATGTTTTCTTCGATTAAGCGAAAATTACTAAGCCCACAGTCATAATTTTTGGTATGGAATGTCTTCAGGTCATTTCCTTTCATGCTCCTGCACCACTGTCTATAAAGCTAATCACATTTAGTTTTTGCGAGCCTCTTAATGTCGGCAAACTCAAACATCTTAAGCAACTTTATCCACATTTAAACACATTCTCACATGCATATTAAGTCTAGAGCCATAATTTTCAACATGATATGTCTCAAAGTCATTTCTTATTATGTTCATGAACATTTCTCTATGAAAAAAGACGCACTCAGATTTGGCAAGCCGCCTACTGTCGTCAAAAACCACCATGTTGTCCCACATTATCCACTTTAAACCACATTCGCGCGTACATCGCCGATCAGAAGTATGACAACATCACATACATATGATAGGAAATGACCTGAAGACATAATATTATTATTATTATGGCTCTATTATTATTATTATTATGGCTGAAAATTATGGCTCTATACTTAATAGTTTTCAGTTGATAAGAAAAAGCATAAAACTTTTCGTTTTTGCCTAAAACTGCAATCTGCGTCCAATGCATCAACATGTGTTTTTCTTTGATCCTGTCTGACAAGAAGAGGAACTCACTAGAACTCGGCAGACGTGACGATTCGTAGTAGATATAGGGTGTACATCATTCTGTGAAAGTCTCATTTCCGGCCGCGTTCCCTGCAGAAACTCGTTCTGACTGCGGACTATAACGCTGAGTGGTTGACCTTGCAATCTTGTTCGTATGAGCGAGAATTACTTGGAATGTCATTAGAAGTTGGCTGAAAACCGCCGCACTGAAAGCATTGCAGCTTATGTGACCATGTCAGTGGTTTGGAAGTCATCATCAATATTCTGAGCACATGAATATCCTGGTTTCGTTAGGTTGCAGATAAAAGCCACCCAACATCAAGTTCTGAAGTCTAACTCATTTTCCGGTTATTTGTCGATGGCAAATTCAGTGCTAAAGACTACTGTGATATATCAGTAGATGTGACCACGTACTGGACCAATTTTGAATTATAATATCGACATTCAAACTCTTGAAACAGTTATGATGACCAACCTTGAAAACAAAAGGCCCAGTTCATCAGTCCTAAACAATACCCAAAAATAATCGACACCAAAATCAAAGCAGTGTAATTGGAAAGGACTGCACGAGCGCTTTCGTGTTCTCTTATCATGTGCAGCAAGCAAGTGGAAATGCACTTACCAAAGCTAAAGTGGGAGACAAAACTCACAACCGTGCTGTCGAATTATCAATCACCACGGTAGCAAAATCGTAAGGATGAGCGCGTTTAGGACGGAAGCTTAGGTTTGCGGCCAAGATTGTAAGACAAACAGTGATTTCAGAAATCACAACCTTGAACTTTAGCTGGAAGAAGATGAAATCGAAGAAATAGGATGACAGCGTGCTGCCGAAAAATGGATGATTTTGAACAATATGTCTACAAATGGATGAGGATGGATTGCATGTAATGTGAGAGTGAATCATTTGTTTTTGGGAATTGTTGTGGATTAAATGATTTAGGATCTTTGTTTTCAACAACATCGACAGTCGCAGGTGCTGCGTTCTGTCCTGGCACGGCTCCTAAAGACCTATGATTGTATACATCATCAAGACTGGCTGAATAAGATGAGAGACAGAACTATGAAGCTTCCAGTCCATTTGTTTACTTATTTTATTCACCCCTGCCTCTCCCAATGCACAGAACCATTCTAGGAAACTAGGGATGGTGCAGCTTCACACACACTCGCACCTCTCAACAGACTAGTGTTAGTAGCCTCTAGTGAGAGGGGTGCTGCCTCCTGAGGCGGACAGACTCGAACCCTGGACCTTCTGCACTTAACTGCCGAAGTGCGGCCGTCAGCCAACTCAGCTATCCTACCACCTACGCAGTTGTGTGTTTGTTATGCATTTATTCATGCTGGCTTAGTCGTACAGAATTCACCTTAGCAAATAGAATTATGTCTACAAATGGGTGTAGTGACGTGTCCTTGCAATCTTCTAGTCGTGCGATCTAGTCTCTCACCGAGAAAGACTTTAGAACTCTGCTTAGGGCGTCCTCAATGAAGGTATCCAAGCCCTAATGATGTCGAAGCTTTATCAGTTGATGCAGTCAGAATACGGTGATAGAAGAGGATAAAGAGGACAACATCCTTGAAAGTTGGGACAGACTAGAAGAGAGGCGAAGAAAAAATGCTTTCAATTGATATTCATCAGTGGAATTTGTCATCCTATCTTCTCATCTCTTAGATTTTTCAGTCTGTTTCGATCCTTAAGAATTTTGTCTTGTCGGCTTTGCAAACTTATCCTTTTGTCGTTCTTCCCATGATGAGACTTTGGGAGAGATCGGAAATATTTTGATCAAATATGAATCAGCTTGCTGTATTTTCCTCTTGAAATTGATTCTCGAGCTCTCAACGTTCTCAAATATTCAATTGTCACGGTGATAAAAAATGGTTTAATTTTGGAAAGACAAGAATCTCCAAGATTTATTTTTGAATTTATTGGTTGAATTATTATTTTATGATTAATTAGAGGTCTTTATCAAATCTCAACAGATGTAACCACCACGAGACATGTTTCGGCGTGTTGGGCCTCATCATTCGTGGGTAGGTTTGAACCAGCGACGTTGAAGCTAGAGGACGTGCAAGCATACCCTCTAACCATAAGGCCACCGGACCATCTGTTGAGAGCGTGAATTAGCCATGAAGGCACTGCTTTAACGCAGGCACGTGGAGGGTGGACTGCATTCTGCAATCACTTAATACCGCATCCGAGATTGAGGCGCTTCACGCAGGCGCTACTCATTACCTCCACGTGCCTGCGTTAAAGCACTGGCTTCCTGGCTAATTCAAGCTCTCAACAGATGGTCCGGTGGTCTTGTGGTTAGAGGGTATGCTTGCACGTCCTCTAGCTCCAAAGTCGCTGGTTCAAACCTGCCCACGACTGATGAGGCCCAACAGGCCGAAATATGTCTCGTGGTGGTTACATCTGTTGAGATTTGATAAATTTATCAATTGCCAGGTTACTTGTCTATACTTGTCTAAATAATTAGAGGTCCTTTAACTATTACGTAATTGTCGGGAGAAGAGGATATCTGTCAAGATTATGTAATCATTGTCAATATGGAAAACTACCCTGCGGTTTCAGACTCGTGTTCTTACATAATTCCCAATAACGGAGACAAACACGTCATCAAGTCTTCAACTTCAACTCATTGAATTTGTTGGGACATTGAACTTTCATGGCGAGGAGATATCTCCACATTTCAACATACGACTTACCAATGATATTTGCAGCGTGTTTGCTTGACCTTGAAGCAGTAGGAAACAATCTTCATCAGAGGAGGAAATGAGAGCTTCTCCAGAAATCTGAGGTTCAAGAATTTTTTGGACTTGACATTCATTCAGCTGCGTGCGCGAGAGTACATGGCTAGCGCATTCCACCAAGTTTCTGATGTTAGAAAATTGTGAAAAAATGCCTTAGGTCATTGTGACTTGGCATTATAAATAATTCAAAAGTAAGGGAATGCCAATGTAGCTATCTTAGTTTTGTACCACATAAATTCCAATAATTTCAATAATTTTTATAATTTTTATTATTCCAAGAATTTTCTGCCCCCATCAATAAGGCATCGTCAGGGAACTTGGATATTAGTGTTAGAAATTGTTGGAATGACCAACAGTTACGCATACATAGTTGTATTACATATATTGACAATCAAACCTGACACAAAAACGTACAGCAAAATGAAATATCACATGATTATCGAATAATGTTCATAAACCCAAAAACCACTAAAGAAGATCTATTGTCAGAAATCAATGATAAGTTACGGAATGAACCATTCATAATTTTTGACCGTGTAGTGAAGGGCATGAAAATGACGAATAATAGAATTTATTCAGTGCCGACGTTTCGGACACGCACACAAAAATGTACGCGCACGTACATGACACAGCCTGTATGCCTGGTACCTTGCACACATGGAGCTGACAACACATCAAATTAGAAGTCAGTCATTTCATTTCTTCTATTCATTTTTTGGTTCTAGCAGTTTGATTTGGCGAGCTTCGGACAGTGTAGTGTCGACAGCACAGAATTAAACAGGTCGTCTCTTCTTCCGTTTGACTAGAAAGGAAATATTGGAGCATGTAACGTTAATGAAATGGCACAATCTCCTGACTAAATACCATAGCAATCGAACAATGAGCAGCCAGTTCAACATTAAACACGCCAAATTGTGCAAAGTTTCAGTGACTGTTATCAACCGGATCACACAGCAAAGAGACACAGACGATGTCAAGTTCTACAGAGAAGTTTGTGAACGTTTTTTCATGCGCCTGCTAACTTTTTTCAAAGTGATCGGCCCAACATTATCGAGAAAACTTTCGCGCAATGATCTGAATTCTTCGAATCTGAAGGAGTTGTGGCGATCAGAGCATTTTGAAGGAACTCAGAGCAATCCGCAAGCGACTCACGACTATTTTTCCTATCTCTGCAAGGTATTAAAAATTTCTTTTTGCCCACTTATTAAGTTCCTTCATGCGCCATCTGTTTGAATCAGTTTGCACTTCTAGCAAAGTGATACGATTAAACAATCTAATTCTGTGGTCGACAGGATCACTACATTTATCAACAATTTGTGCATGGAAGCCATCAAAAGAACCACTGTGATCTGGATGTCTATGAATCAAATAGTCAGAAAGAGTACTGACTTTGTTGCAGGTATTAATGCTATTGCGGTGTTATCGTGTCTTATCTTTCTGAAGGCATCTCTCACTAAACCTATACGATAAAAAATATAAATTCCAATCATCTCCTGTTGACGGCACATATGCAATGAACCATAGATATCAACAAAAATCTAGACATTTGAGATCTTTAATCTCTGAAGAAGGCAGAAATGAATTGGAATTTATTTGTCATGAAACTAATATGAGTTAACTATTGGCATTCCCTCACATTTGAATTAGATGCTAGGAAAGATAGGAACCGTGAAGTTATCTAATAGATTGATTCTGTAGATCTGTCATTTCATAGTCAGACGTTTTTATCAGATACATATGCAAATCTTATAAATAGAATTAATGGTCTTAAGATTTCACACTTTTTACAAATACAAACAAAGTTAATTACATTTGAATAATGGCAAAATTGACAGTGGGTTCCTAGTCTTCGCAACCTTAATTTAGTCATTATAAAATAAGCTAAATAAAGAAACCGTGTTTATACTCGGAAACACTTCATCGTGGAGCCTTTCTTTTATGTGGCCGAGTTGTTATCCCCCCTCATTCTTTCTCTGAAGACTGTTTAACAAGCATGCTGGGTATGCTTGTATATTAGGTGACTGAGGTTTGACTCGATCAAGCTCTCTCGGATGCTTATTCACTATATATTCATAATATTAATATTTTAATTTATGATAATATTAGTTATATTAATTAATTATTAAAATAAGTATATAATTAGTAATTTATTAATATCAAAATTATTATATTAATTAATAATTAAATTATGTAATTAATATTATATTAATATTTATATCTATAATTATAAGTTGATCAAGTTTGGATGCTTATTACAATAGTTTTGAGAAGTTGCTCATTTTTACATCATACTTCGGAAAACTTAATGAGATGAACGCTTGAAGATGCAGGCCTATTCTGCAGCATGAAAACAGAAAGGCATCGTATCAGACTTGGGCCAATCAAATGATGGATTTGAATAATATTGTCCCACAGAAGTTCCACGTATGGAGCCAGAAAAGTGTATATTCGTCTTGTAGGTCATAACTTGCTGATCAAAAACATTTCTTTTTCAATTCTTGATACAAATGATTCTCAACCACCCTCGTAAAAAGATCTTAATCCCTATGGAGAAGGATTTTCTTTGGGAGTGAGAATAATTGAATGCTCTGTCACGTTAAACTGAGCATTCTTCAGTGCTGTGGTATTTCGATATCGTAAACAATTTTCACCTGAATCAGAGAGACGTTTTATTGTGACATTTTCCAATGGATGGAATATATTCCTGTGAGTCGTGATCAGAATCATTATTTGAATAATCGAAAAATTGTTTTTGTGATTTGACAGAGGTTTCCAGGAATATCTTTCGAAATTCAATAAAATGATTTTGATAGTTATATAAAAAGTGGCTTTCGTAAAATGTATACAGTGTGTTTATGATGAAAATGGTGTGTAAGTGCCTAAATTTTCCTAAAAATCACTTCTTAATAAAATGAGAGCATGGTTCAATCGTTAGAGAAAGTAGACATACAACTTATCCACTACTGAGTACTAGATTCAATACAAAATTATTCATGCAGCGAAAAAGGATATTTTCAATGGTTTAACTCCAGGTAAAATAGTTAAAACGTTTCAATTTTCTACCTTGAGAAAGGACAAACGTTCAAAACATCGGCAATGCGTACATATCTCGCATAACTCGACGTTTATATTTTACTGGAGATATATCATTGGAAACATCTTACCTTAGCATTATGAAAGGTAACGGCTATCATAAATGCCTAATTAGTAAGTATCTAAATACACGTAGACTTTGGCTAAGAAATTTAATGCTAATTTTAGACAAGTATCACTGTGCTTCTGTGGTATATGATCAGCTCATAAGGGTAAAAATCTCGCATCATTGAAGCATTAGAACCCGAATTCTTCAACTTGAAGTCAAAGTATGCTTTGTAATGTTTGATAGAGATGATTCTTAATCAAATATTTCCAAGACCGAGATGATGAGTGAGAGCATTCAATCGATCTTAGGACATGCATCAAAAGCAACCTAGGTTAATAGAGACAACTGGAATGTCACTAAACCAGCACTATTATTATCCCTCTGCTAATTCAATTTACAGTTAAAAAACACAAAATATTCAGGTCAAAAAAGCTGTCGGAAGAGCAATCAAGATTCAAAAAGAATTCTTTTTAATGGTTTCTTAGTTCTTAGTTTCCAACAAGGGATCGGTCCAAATTCTCTGGATCCCGAAATTCAGTAAATTTTGTCAACTTCAAGAAATGATAGGCCTATCTACAGTCCGGTGATATGGAAAAGAAGTCTTCATCTCTCATTTAAATTTATACATGTGTGCATCCATTTCAGTAACGATTATTTAATAATGAATAATACTGAAATGAACAATTTCAATAACAGAAACATCTACTTTCTTGTAGAGATTTAGGTTCTTATTGGCAATTCCTGGAAGATTTGGATTTTTTTAAAAAAAATTTTTGGTTTTCGCACGAATAAAAAACCGAAATTTTTGGTTCAACGTTTTGAGATTTTCTGATAAGAGAGATCAAATGCTATTTGTCCATAGCAGTTGAACGAAAGCTTGAAAATGGTTGCAACTTGATATAACATGAGAATATATGCATAGAAATATGCTAGAAATGTGCACAAGCTATCATAGATTATGCTCTAATGTTAATCAAAGTAATATAACAGAATGGAAATGCAGAGAAAAGAGATAGGTGAAATATTTGCATTGAGAGATCTCCAATAAATAGAGCAACATGGAAAGCGAACGGTAGCTACTCAAAAAAACTAAAATGAATAAGATAACAAAATTTCACCAATACAACCATTTACTGAAACATTATTAGTATTACATAGCATCATATACGTATGTATATGCTCAGAAAGAAATATTATCGAGCGCTTGTCTATGTTGATCATAGTAATGAAAAAGTGCCACATTTTGTGATATAGAACGATGAAACACATTGAAAGATATCTTTTGAAGTAATTAGTCCGGCAGCCAGAACGAGTTTCTGCAGGGAACGAGGCCGAAAATGAGACTTTCACAGAATGATGAACACCCTACGCCTACAACGAATCTGCTCGTCTGCCGAGTTCTAGTGAGTTCCTCTTCTTGTCAGACACGATCAAAGAAAAACACATGTCAATCCAATGGGACGCAGATTGCAGTTTTTGGTTAAAATGAAATTTTGTATGTTTTCTCTTATTAAACGAAAAGCACTAAGCCTAGAGTCATAATTTTTGGCATGGAATGTCTTCAGGTCATTTTTTTCTTGTTCAAGCACCCCTGTCTATGAAGCTAAACACATTTAGATTTGCAAGCCTCTTAATGTCTGTAAACACTAACATGTTAACCCACTTCATCCACATTCAACCACATTCTCACATGCATTGCCGATCAGATGATCAGATGTATGATAATAGCACATGCACATGAATGACCTGAAGACATTCCATGCCAAAAATTATGACTCTAGGCTTAGTGCTTTTCGTTTAATCAGAGAAAACATACAAAATTTCATTTTAGCCAAAAACTTTCATTCTGCGTCCCATTGGATTGACATGTATTTTTCTTTGATCGTGTCTGACAAGAAGAGGAACTCACTAGAACTCGGCAGACGTGCAGATTCGAAGTTGGCGTAGGGTGCACATCATTCTGTGAAAGTCTCAGTTTCGGCCTCGTTCCCTGCAGAAACTAGTGCTGGCTGTCGGACTAAATAAAGAACGATAATATTAATGTAATGTAATCTACATAGGTGTGATGCTATACCGGTATCTAGATGTCTATCTTTAGATCCATTTCTGACTACTGAAATTAACATAGACATGATAGAGGGGCCACAATGATATCTGATAGTCCATGTGAGATCGCCAAGATAGATGTCGACATAGAAATTAAAAATACCATAGAAAGTCCTAGAATGGAAATTGCATGAAAATTATGGCGCACGCCGGGGGAACTTAGTTGGGGCAAAATGCAACTTGTGCGATCTGGTTTCCATGTTTTTTGATTGACATTTATATTTATCAGGCCAATTCTTGATCTGGATTGTTGGCTCTTGTCCAAAGACCGTGTACTCAAAAGCAATAGTGAATTTACAAAATGCTGCGCTGACAGGATGACAAAGAAGGAAATCCTTTAAAACGTTCTGTACGTTCATCATTTTGAAATATCGCTCCTATAATCTATCAAGAGTATTATCAGTCACATATGCAACTTGCAATGTCGATTTACAGAACATACATTGCTCCAGCTTGAAATCAGAGGCCAAGAAATCTGATAGTATTCATTTTACTTTAAAGGGTTCCCCTGTTCAATAAATTTGAATAATTTTCAAAATCTCTACATGCATTCGAATATCAGCTTCCAAAATATCACATGTGTCATTCAATGATTAATTGAAAAGTTCCAGCGACATTTCATTTATTTGAGAAATGATTGTCGGCAAAGAAACTTTCAATGTGTTTATTCCAGGAAATCTACAGGTTTCTTAGCCGCTTGAAAAAGAAATTATCCAATAATTAGACTTTCGATCTGTGAATTCTTCAGATGTTCTTCCAATCAGCACACTGACCACTTTCAATTATGACTTTGTGAACCAATTTTTAATTCTCATTCTAATATTGAAACATTGGAAAATAGTTGTCAGTGACTGCTACAAATAGACACACTATATTAATCCATGGAATAGTAGGCTATTTCACATGAAACAATGCCGCCATCTCACTTGCAATTCTCTTAATGAAAATCCTGTAATTATTATTCCTATGTGTATTACTATCCACTTCTATGGATGTCCATATCTAAATCTATTAGATGACCATAGCGCGTTCGATAATAGTTATACAGCTACTCCATCCGTATTCCATTCGTCTCGTGCTATGTTTTGGAAGTCGTACGGATGTCGTAGCTGTAAATCATAGAAATTGACAACAATAAAACCTCTCGAATGGAAATTAAGCTTCATGCAATGCACAATAACGGCACATAAATCGCACGTATTTTCACTTAGATGCACCTGCCAACGTCTGTATGATTGGGTTAGAATCAGTCACATGAGTAAATCGAAGCTTTTAATTGGTTCTTCATGCCCCAATGCGAACTTCAGAAATAGAAATAAACTGTTTATCTGAAGTTCGCTAGAATGGAAATTGACTCAAGGTCGCGGCACATCCGGGGGAACTAAGTTGGGGCATGAAGAACCAATTAAAAGCTTCGATTTACTCATGTGACTGATTCTAACCCAATCATACAGACGTTGGCAGGTGCATCTAAGTGAAAATGCGTGCGATTTATGTGCCGCTATTGTGTATTGCATGAAGCTTAATTTCCATTCTAGAGGTTTTATTGTTGTCAATTTCTATGACTTCAGATAAACAATCTATTTCTATCATAGAAATAGATTGTTTAACTGAAGCTGACTAGAATGGAAATTGACTCAAGGTCGCGGCACAGCCGGGGGAACTAAGTTGGGGCATGAATGACCAATGAAAAGCCTTGATTTACACATGTGACTGATTCTGACCCAATGATGCAGGCGTTGGCAAGTGTATCTAAGTAAAAATGCGTGCGATTTATGTGCCGTTATTGTGTATTGCATGAATCTTCATTTCCATTCGAGAGGTTTTATTGTTGTCAATTTCTATGATTTCTATGGCTGTAACTATAATGCAAAACGAAATCACGTGAAACTCTCAACATTCAAGACACATTAGCAAATGGTTGTATTGGTGAAGTTTCATTTCAATCTTAATTTATTTGAGTGTCGTTCACTTTTCATGTTCTATTTCTTAGTTAGTGGTAGATCTTCTTCTATAAATATCTTACGTGATCTTGATTGTGAACACTTTATTTGCAATGTTTTGAGAACATGTTCGCACATCACTCCACATGTGAGGATGTGAAGAACTCGCGTGAAATCAAATCACAGTAATTCGTTGTCAGAAACTTCATTACCTTGAAAATAACCTCCTTCCTTTCAACAATGAAGACATTATTGCACATTGTTTACAATGAAAATATATTCATTTCCTGAAGATGCATCAGACCTGTCGGAAGTCAACGTTTATTGAACTAGCAATTAATTTCAGAAGAGCAGTTCCTACTATTCCGTCTCATTTCGAAACATTGAGATGAGATTGATGACTGCATTCATCTGCCGTATGCTGGAGGTCTTCCGTTTCAGTTTAATTTCAATTCCAAGCATGAGAGCTTTCTCACATGACAGCATCTATCAGAATTGAAAGTTAATAAAATTGTACAGCAAAACGTAAGTCAGTCAGTCTATCGTGTTTGCCTTACAAATCCGGGAAGGAATTATCCTGTGCATGAGATTGTAGCTCTTCTTCATGAGTTTTGAAATGATGCGGGAGATATTGTCAGGAGACCATTCGGAGGCAGCAGAATCCGTTTGATATTTCAACTGATGCGGACGTGACTGCCGGATGATATTTGCAGTGCAAACTCTGAAGCAGTGGCTCTCAAAATGCAGGAGACCGTGCAGGCTGAGATATCGGTTCTCATGGGGGGATCACAGCAGAGTTTGCTGTGCAACCGGCAGATGGACCAATTCTGGGAATGATTGCCGTAAAAAGAAGACTTCTCATCGTTTCAGTTGAGTGAAATGTAGAGCAAAGTGTCATACTTCTCTTTTGGAGTGAAATCGCTAAAATGAATTTATTTATTTTTATTTGACGAACAGGGAAACTCCCGAGGACCGGGCGCAACCGGATCAACAATTAGAAACAAAAACACCTCATAAAAGATGAGGTTGTGACACAGGTCTTGGGATTGTATGTTTCTTGAGTTTCTTATGTTTTTAAGTGGCTCGTAGCTCAGTTGGTTAGAGTACAGGTCTAGTTAACCTTGGTCGTAGGTTCGAATCCTACCAGCCGCACATCTTTTGCATGGCAATTTGATCTATTGTTTATTTAATTTCATTGTTGTTAATTGCATTCACGACATGGCTTAAGATGCTTTGGTGGACAATCGATCCCCGCTACCTGCCTTAATGTCGGCGGTCACAATTGTGACGTGTTATTTATTCATTGATTATTATTGCCTTGACAACTGCCAATTGACACAGTCGCTTAAGTGGCTCGTATCTCAGTTGGTTAGAGCACAGGTCTAGTTAACCTTGGTCGTAGGTTCGAATCCTACCAGCCGCACATCCTTTGAATGGCAATTTGGACTATCGTTTATTTAATTTCATTGTTTTTAATTGAAGCAGATAAGTCCTTTCTTGAAGCTTAAGTCTTTCAAGCTGCCGGGGATAATGAGTTCCACTGATGAATTGTTCCAGGGACATAGCTGTTTGAATGATGGACGGTTCCAGACCTCTGAAGGTCTGTAGAAGTATCTGACGAGAGTAGAACAAGCGGGGAGCCTGTAGATGACTCATGCCCCAGGGTAGCAGACACAGGTGGTGTTATGACAACGACAGCACCACAAATGACCAAATATGTTCGAGTTGGTCATGTGAACAAATGTTTTGAGTCAAGCAGAGTGGCCGCTCGGTGAGGAGTCGGATTTGTATAAAAATTCAAGCAACTAATGTTAATTAAACGAAACGGATGCGAATTAGGGGAAAATGTCCTTCCTCTTCGAGCGCTGATAAAAGATTAGACAGAAAATCTCGAACAAATCTTCAGAAAAGCGGTCAGACAGCGTTTTCTTTGCTGAGGCGTGGAAACGCGAAACGTTCAGTTGTCAGTACTCCGGCCACTATAGCTTAGCCAATAAATATAGATGAAGATACTTTGCTTGACATTTGACTCAACTAAAATCTTGAAATAAACTGTGATGATGTAATTATAACTTATTCAGAAACGTTGGATTGCGTGTCGGAATATTTCATTTTGTGTTTCTATTTTGCTATTAGTTCTGAAATATTTGTTTCTGGTTGGTCTACATTTTCAATGATTTTTTCTGTAATTTGCTTTTTGTGTATTTTCGCTTTAATTTTCTTGATATGTCTGATAGAATATTGTGGTGCTGCTGAGTGTAATGCATTTGTGGAATATAGTTTCTGCTTTTCTACATTCTTTCTACTTGCTTTTAGATAATAGCTTCAAAAGTGCGGAGGCGTTGTACTTGAATCACTTTAGAATTTGTATTATAATACGCCTGTAGATAGAAATTTGATTTAAGCGCTTTGCCATCAATTTTTTCACTCTTATTGATGTTATCTCCTATTCCTCCTGTAAGAAGGAATAGTAAAATCTGAAAGAAAATCCCACAGACGTATCTAACTCAGTAAAAACATAAAGTGCAACCGAGGATGTAAGGATTAATTAACTTCATACATTAAACATAATACACGAATATCAAATTACAAATAATCAAGAGAATATCTTCTAGAATCGAAAATGAATTAAAACAAAAGGAAATTATCTGCAGTGCAAAATCGAGCCTTAAATCTTTTTCGTCTAGATATAACGTTTTTAAAGCAAAGTTCTGTATCGAAGTTAAAGAATTAGTCGTTCATTGTTTCACTATGATATCAACAATTAACGTATATTCTCCTCTTCTTTAATACGTCAATATGTATTCCTTATGTATTCAAGTACATACAAGGTCACGAGAATGGTTTTTGCAATAGTTGGTGATGTATGGTGTAGAGTGTGGCCACAAAGTTCCATTCCGTTCAGTTAACGGAAAGTTTTGTAGAGATGGGACATTCCTGGTTTTTGTAAAAATTTTGCGCAAGTTTTTGTTCTTTGTTGCTTATCACCGGTCAAGAGAAAAAGACATCTGTCTGAGCAGTGTAAAGTGTGATCGTAACTCTCCCTCCATCCCGATCGTATATCTATGGTTTCAGTTTCCTCTTACATAGTTTCAATATTCCCCTTTCGTACATCCTCCGGGTGCTGGTCCTTCCATAGAACCTTCCATGTCAAAGCTACAAGGTTGGGTTTTCTTTCCTGCTTCAAAAGATACTATTCATATATACTATCTTCAATAGATATTTTTGGTTTCTTCTTTACAGTCATGTATTTGAATAAAGCACCGGAAATTGTTAATCAAAGCACCGGTAAGCTTTCGGAATTGTTGGTCATTTATAGCAGTAACCTACCTATGATTTGGTTATCACCTTTAAACAATATATTGGTCTTTGGCTCTATTAGTCGTGGGAAGGTTTGAACTAATGACATTGGGGATTCAGGACTTGCAAATCCATCCTCCAGCCGCAAGGCTATTTATGAAGGAATCAGCAAGCATTTTAACTGTTTACGGAGAGCGGATTGTTTTTAGCATCTGCTGAAAGTCGCATGCGAAATGTGAGGCAATGCAACAAATGAGACTTGTCTGTGATTGGATGATCAATTCTGAAATCTGATCGGCGTATTGGGTCGCATCAATATGGATTGGTTTCAGCCAGTGATGTTGCAGCAGAGACCTACAAAGCCACTCGATCATTTGTTGTGAGGGAATGAGACAGTGGATGACATTCAAGAGCTTGTATTAGCTGGAAGGGTTGCCGATGTGAATGCATGGCGCTGGGTTGAGTATAGGTATTTGAAGAAAGAACTGAACGTCTGTCGGAGGTTTGCCCAAGCAGATATCTTGAAGAGCCCGTTTATCGCATTGGCTAGAAACAATCTTCATCGAAGAATAATTAGATTATGAATGTGCACGACAATGTGCAGCGACAGACATTTAGCAGTGGTCACTGTTGTTGCAGTCACTGAACAATCTTTAACAAGTGGCGAAATCGCAATGAGCATGATGTATTTGAGTGCATCAAACTGCTGCAACCAAGCTTAGCTGTGGTGGATGCTTTAAGTTTGAGGCTTCGCACTAACATTTTTTTTTCATTAGTCATTCATATTGTGGGGAAACATTTCAGTTTCTATTTATTTGCCTTTCCAGGTACGCCAGCGCATCTGTAGCGCTGGTCTTTTGAGGTATTTGTCTGGTTTAGTGCACTAACAAATCTGCAGACGTTCGAGTCCTTTCTCAAACACATGAGCTCTACCCGACTACCTGCGTCTAAATCGGCAACCTTTTTACCTAAGCTGAACCCCTCGGCGTCTAGTAAGGCATTTCTTCATATGGGCACGTGGAAGGCGGATTATCTGACTTCTATCAACCACTTAATACTGCCTCCGATTATCGAGGCTCTTCATCGCATGTGCTGCACGTTACATATTGACATAACATAACTTACGTTTAAATTATCATTACTCACTTGATAAAACCAGCAAGATATGCGTGTATGTTGCGGTCTATTGCACCTTATATGCTCATCAGATTCACTTTTATGATCTCTGCATGTTAACTATGTCTCAGACACATGTGCATCGAACACCGTCATTTTCTGATTTGAATATACTCTGATATAAAGGGAATAACGATGACTCTACTACCACACCCACATATACGTGTATGCGGAAAGAAAAATGAGTAAATGGTTTTAGAAAAATATTAGATAGATTAGACAATATTCCCATGCAGATGCTTATTAATGTCATCCTGAAGCTCTTCAGTTTTCTTCATTTGATTGTTGAGAATTATTAAGGCTCTGAAATTCAACTTGAATGAATCATCTATCGCACCAAATTCTACGCATCACTTCTTCGTCAGACTCTTCAGAACATTGTCTTGCTTTGGAACTACGGAATCTCATTAGGCGTTGAATCTACGAAGCGGAGATGTCAGTAATAGCTTCCGTCACGTGTCAAGACAACATTTCTGCGACAATGTTATCCTTTCTCGGTAAATATTCAATGGTCAAGTCAAATATAGGCATGTAGATTTATCGCTACCAACCTCTATCCGGTCGTTCGTGATCATTAATATCCGCAATTCTTGCTGCTAATGTCGTTTAAGCCCATTATACTGAATAGAAAATTGTGCTTTATATCCTTGCTGAATTCTTCTCCACAAATATTAATAGTATCTTAGAGTATCTAAATTGTTACCTGTTTGGACGACCAGAGTCGAACAGGGGTCAAAATTTGCGGCCAATGAAAGGGCCGACCGTTTAGTGCTTCTAAAACTCACAGAATTTTCACAAAAACTAAAACGAAATTTCGCACACTTCTAAAAATCAGAAGGTCTAGTTTACATCTCTCAACATCGACACAACTCCCTATTTAAAGTTGCAGCCACGCCCGGGTAAATTTGAAATTTGCAATTATCAACTTAGTGAAATTTCGACGGTCATTCATTAAATATCACTTTAAACACACTACCGGCAAATCGCCTAAGTCAATGCGCCTGCAAAAATTAATAAATGCTACTTTTTTACAAATACATTGTAAATGGAATAAGTAAATGTCTATAATTGACTAATTAGTCTTCAATTATTCTATTTATAAATGTGTTTGCCAAAAAGCAGCATTTATTAATTATTGCAAGCGCACTAACTTAGGGGATTTGCCAGCAGTATGTTTAAAGTGATACTTAATGAATGCCCGTCGAAATCTCACTAGCTTGCTAACTGCAAATCTCAAGCTTCATAAAGTTAATAATTTTTAATTATTTCGCACATGATTAATGCGATATAGCAGAAATAAACGGATAGATTTTTGATACAGCTGTCTTCCAACCAATGAATTTATTTTCTCATTTTTGTGTGCTGCGGAAAAGCTCTCGTCTAGATTCTTTTCATGTGTTCTTATTTAATCATTCAGTGAAGATTCTCTTTGAATGAGTAAAACATCTTTTAACAATTTTCTTGTTATCTTGTCTACCGAAAAGATACCTACACTGGTTTATACAACAATTACGGTTCATTTTCACAAAAACGGTTCAAAATCAATTTGGTACGCACATTATTTCATTGAGCTCGATCATTGTGTTCAGCTCAGTACATTGAGGAAGAGTTTGAGCTTTTAAAATGTGTCCTACGCAGCAACGGCTATTCCAGATTGGTTTATTGTGAAGCATTCCCGACCACCGGAACCAAAGCATTCTACTGTGGAAAAGAAGAAGATCTTCTTCAACATCCAATACTACGGTGAAGCAAGTGAAGATATCGGGCGAAAGATAAAGCGTGAGATAGAACAAGTGTACCTTGCGGTTGAAGCTGTCCCGGTTTTCAAGACGTCTAATTTGTGTCCAACTGCCGTGAAAGATCGATCTCCACTTTCCCGAAAACCGATAATTTTGTACCAATTTTCTTGTCCTTGCGGATCGAGGTACATTGGGAAAAGCGAGCGTTGTCTTCATGTACGACAAAAGGAGCACATACCAGCATGGCTTGGAAAGGATGGCAATAGACCACGTTCTTTACAACTTCCTACATCTGCGGTTACCCGACATTTACTGACTTGTGAGCGAAAACCCGACTTGCTAAATACTGAGGATTGTGAATTTAAGGTTTTAAATTCTTTTCAAAGTGACATTCACTTGAAGATCGCAGAGAGTGTTACCATCCGTTTTCAAAAGCCTGATTTGTGTGTACAAAAAGATAGATTATTTTCTTGTTTGCAAATTAAGAGGCTACAATTTGATCAGGAAATCCAAAGATGGTCGTCCGCAAATGGCATGCGACTAAATGCAGGAAAAACCGCTGGGATCGTACGGTACCGTGGCTCCTTTCGTGAAGTAAGCGATGTTTGCAACACAATCACAGAAGTACAATTTACTGATAGTGTTCGCTTTCTCGGTGTTATTCTTGATTCGAATTTAACATGGAATTCACATATTCAATATATTGAAAGTGTACTCAACGCTTATACATTCTGCGGAGGATGAGGTCAGTGACTAGGTCTATTCCACCCTCGTCCGAACATTGATGGAGTACGCATCACCCGCTTTCATCGGTTTGACAAGTGAAGATGCCAGAAGATTGCAGAAGATCGAAGATCGGTGTCTAAAAATTAAAGGTATTGGCTCGACTGACCTAGCTACAAGAAGGAGCCTGGCAGCTCAAAGACTTTTTCATGGCCTGTCGAACACTGCTACGCTTTTGAGACATAGAATCCCAAATCGCTTGCCTAGTGGTCGACTGTCTGTTCCCTTCTGCCGCTTGTCATTGAGACGCAACTCCTTTCTTCCTTTCATGAGTATTTATATGAATAACGTTTACTGTGACTAACTCCGTATTTGCTCATTTGTAGCATTAATCTTTTTATCGTGATTTGTATTTTAGCACTGCACATTGATTTCGATTGTCATTTAAAGTTCAATAAAGACATCTCTCTCTCACACAACACTAATGAGAAGAGAATTAATTGATAGTATTCTTTCTGCGCAATTATTTATACCAATTCCTGAGGGGTTGTTGCGCAATTCAACACATTGAAGATGAGTACGACGTGAATCTTCAACTCATCATCTTACCACGATTTCTTCATTTTCAGAACGGACAGACGCCTCTGTGATGACTGAATACGCTCCTGAATCTCCTCAAGGTAAGTGAATTTCTTTTTGAAGTTGCTAAATCCTTTATTTGTAGCAGTTGATGGTGTATTAAATTTGAGGAGACTTGCATTAGCAATCAATATGTATGGCCTAGCGTAATCTGCTAGCTGAGGATGCTGTCAGTTCTTGGTCTGCGCTGACTGTTTCTCATCACCACAGAATTATATTATTTAAGCGTGTCACGTTGCTAGAAATACAAACTGATTCAAACAGATGGCACATGCAGGAACTGACTAAGTGGGCAAAAAGAAATTTTTAATTCCTTACAGAGAGTGGAAAAATAGTCTTGCGTCTCTTGCGGATTGCTGTGAATTCCTTCAAAATGCTGCGATCGCCACGATTCCTTCAGATTCGAACAATTCAGATCATTGCGCAAAAGTTTTCTCGATAATGTTGGGTCCTCCGATCATTTTAAAAAAAGTTAGCAGGCGCACGAAAAACTTCACAAACTTCTCTGTAGAACTTGACATCGACTGCGTCTCTTTGCTGTGTGATCCGGTTGATAACAGTCACTGAAACTTCGCACAATTTGGCGTGTTTAATGTTGAACTGGCTGCTCACTGTTCAATTGCTGTGGTATTATGTCAGCAGATTGTGCCATTTCATTAGCACAATTTCATTGGATAGTGGCTGGTAATCGGAAGATCTTTCATTGTCCAATGAAGGAATCAGTGGCAGACTTCGAATCCTCAGCAGACTTGTATTCTGCTTTGCATCGACGAATGTTTATTTTAGTTTATCACAGAAAGCATTTCTTCTCCTCATGATTCGACCCTCCAACCGCGGCTTGTCAATCTCACTTCAGTTTTGTGGGAGTCGAACAGTGGTCCGAGAGCTTAATCTACTTTCTTGAAGTGCGGTTGAAGCGTTCATGCCAAAATAATTGAATTCCTCATCAAGCTCGTTGACTTTTCCATATTGAAACACATAGAAATAAACTGTTTATCTGAAGTTCGCTAGAATGGAAATTGACTCAAGGTCGCGGCACATTCGGGGGAACTAAGTTGGGGCACGAAGAACCAATTAAAAGCTTAAATTTACTCATGTGGCTGATTCTAATCCAATGATACAGCCGTTGAAAAGTGTATCTAAGTGAAAATGCGTGCGATTTATGTGCCACTATTGTGTATTGCATGAAGCTTAATTTCCATTCTTGAGGTTTTATTGTTGTCAATTTCTATGTTGAAACATCAGCACTTCTGGCTGTTTAGTATGACTGAGAGAAATTCTGTTTTCCAGGAACTGTAGATAAATGATGATGGCGTTGTTGCTGAGCTTGAGATGCATTGACACAGACAAAAATTAGCAACAACTCTCATCGACTACGGTGGTTCAAAATTAAGCTGTGATCGCTAAGCAATTATTGTTCATTACAGTTTATCACTAAACTCTATTGAATTTGTTGATTGTTGAAATCGATTATCTGCGATTGATTCATTAATTTTCCCAGCAAGATTTCGCCTTTTTCATAAACTTGGAAATTTGCAAGAATGATTACAGAATGCGACATGCTTACGAAGATAACGTTGTATTAGAATATTAGTTTATTCGAGATTTCTGAATGCGAGCAATCATTGAATCGAGCAAGGAGAATCATAAATTGGCATCTCACTGTTTTTATTTGCGGAATTGGAGAAGATTGGCACTACACGAACATGTATACATCATTCATGGTATGACTTAGCCCCCAGATACTTGAGCTAATCACACGCTCTGAGACTTGAGGCGGTCTAGTGGACCTTCTTTCGAATTCTCAGTTCACCTGCATCAATCGATGTCAAAACATTGGGAAAGTTGAGTTTTAGTAAAACAATGATGTTTACGTGTGGCTGATCGACATATTCAATCTTGTGAGTGTCTTTCAAGCTTCCTAGTAAACATATATGAAAATAGGGCGATATTACAGGTCATCACACCATTTATAATAATATCAATTGCGTTGATAGGCGGTCTCACGACGTTTCCTGCTACAAAAAGCCTCAGTTATGTTTAATGAGGTTGATTTATTCCGTGGAGTAGAACCCTATATTTATTTGGAAATATGCCTACGTGGAGCCGTAATTGCTACACTTTTAGACTCTCAAGACAGCTCTGGAGATCTCAAACCAGGGTTGGCTTTTTGCCGGCTAAAACTGCTTTTTGCCACTAAATGGTAAAAACCGGCAAAAACTGGTAAAAACCGCCTAAAACTAAAATTCCGAAAAATCAGTCTATTTCTTCAATCAGTCACAGTAAGTTGCGGTTTAAGTATTACGGTACATGCGGGTTTGCAGTTTGCAACTCTTATCTTCCAAAACATGACATTCATTCTGTGATGGAACCACATGATGTGTTTTTATAACGAACGACAAACGATGTTGTCTTTCTTTACGACTGCTCTGTCCTTTTCTTGTGATTTAAGAACAAATGTAAACTTCAGCACCATTTTGGCTCTTTGCTTCATGTAACAGAAGTTGTTGTATACTCGCAGAATTATCATCAAATGAAAAAATGAAAATAAATATATGAATATAGCTGGTTTATACATAGAACTAAATTAAGCAACCCACTTTCTTCATGTGGACGAGCTTCAGTAATCCCATTGTCATTCTTCTGTGTTGAGTGTTCAGCAAGAATGTAGAGTGTATTTTGATAGTAGCTGAGGTTTCATCAGATCTAGATTCGAACCCTGGTCTCATGAACGCAGAGAAAACACTCTATCAAAAAGTCTCTGCACCGGAAAATCTCACCTCCCAAATCAAGCAGTGTGCAACTATCACTTAGAATGCATTTCTACTTTTTTCAGAAAAATACTAAATGTACTAATGATTGTGACTGTAGCAGGAAATCATGATTTGCAAGAACAAATAATAATTAGATAACATAGTTCGCATCAGCAATCTTGATAAAGTGAGGTATAGTGTATGTCTGAACAGCTTCAGTTATAATCTCAACAAAAGAACATGTCCAGTAAGCTGTAAAATTGATCTTGTCAATAGAATCTCAAAGCGACAAACAATTTTGACATTATTGTGATATACAAGTTTGTTTAAAGTTCTTGAAATTTTCATATTTTGAGCTCAAATCAAAACTTTGCTTTCGGTTTTAAATTCATTTAATCTAAATATGTGAGGTAAATTACCATGACATGAAAAATGTTGAAGGGCAAAATGAATTTCACAGTAATATTCGTGTAATCACAATGGGTATGGGACATTTGCCACAGATTTAGAAGACAAGCCATTCTATGAGATCAGCAGGGAGGTTAACCGTAGAAATCCGAGGCCAGATTTCTACATTTTCGTACTCTTCTAGCTTCATGGAATGCCTGTTTTCGATCTTTTATATAGAGCCAAGTGATTTCCTTCCACTGTGCAAAGCAACAAACTGCGTGCACACTAAGAAGAATAATGCACAACAGCTTTATAACAATATTTTATATAATAATTCATATTCTTACACCTATACTTGGAACATATTCTTGATTGAAATGCGATATTTATAGGTCTGAATTGTGAAAATACAGACCTAAATGTTTATCGAATGATGAAAAAGTAAAGTGAACTTAGTGCGACTAACGTTCATCAATAAAGTAAGGAGTGACGATGATCCCTTATATTGTATGCAACCGAAAACTTAAGTAGTAATGCTGGAAAAATAGTTTTAGCCAGTTTTAGCCGAAAAATGGTGACAAAAGCTGGTGGTTTTTACCGGCCAACCCTGTCTCAAACTCATCAATTACTGTGGTGAAAACCTTGTCATCATCATAGAGGAGGCATATCAGGTAGAGTGTCTACTCAAAAAATGTCAGCATACAGTGAAAACTTCTACATCAAAAGATTCAGCTTTTTGCAGAGAATACATTCTTGTGGTTCAGAAAGATATTTGATCAATTTTTTTAAAAGCTACATTTCTTTGCAAATTTTCCCTCTATTTATATACTAGCAATTTCGCACCTCGATATATGTAGTATGAAACTTATTAAGATATCAAAAGGAATGAACATTTACTAACAGGAATCTTAATTTATCGGAAATAAGTTGATTATCAAGAAAATTTCATGGAAAAGTCTCTCTTCGGCTTACGGGATTGGCCAAGCGCGCGCAATGCGCAACTAAAGTCGTATTAGGGATCACACGATCTGAACATCTGCAAAGTGAACAGTACCTATATTTGACTCACTGTTTCTCCGTGATAAATTCGTCAAATGGAAATAGTATTCGCCTCGTTCGATTTCTCACGATCTAAATTTACTGACTGTAGTGTGAACCATAGTGTAGGGATATATAGGTAGAGTGTCGACTCCAAAAAGTATCTGTATGCAGTGAAAATTTTTATATCAAAAGATTCAGTTTTTTGCGGAGATTGCGTTCCTGCGATCCAAAACATTATTTGAGCACTTTTGAAAAAAGTCAAAATTTGCCAATTTTTATACTACCGAGATGACTCTCCTATATAAGTAGTATGAAACAAGTTGGATATCAAAATGAATGAATATTTGATAATAAGCATCCCAACTAAGCGGAAATTAAGCTGATTATCAAGGGAATTTCACGAATTGTATTATAATGGAAGTCTTCATGAAAAGGTCGCGATATTATTCGTGCTTTCTTGGCTGAAATTTCAAGTTTTTAATTCAATTTTCATCGGCGTGACTTTATGATTCACTAAATTTGTGTTTCACTTCTTGAATCTGAATAGTGATGTGGATCCATTTACATCTTTTAAAATAAAATGATGATCATTGTCTTTGATTATGATATTTTGCTTTTTCAGTGGAAGGTACCACCAAATAATTGGCTAGATTGATTTATATCCATATTTGAGAGAAGCCGAAAAATCGTGATGTTCGGTAAAGTTTATCTATTCAGACAAGGCCTTTCGACCGGCACAGCCAGCCATCGTCAGGCGAATGAGACATTATTCATGTCACAAATCAGAGCGCAAATCATACAGTCAATGAAATGCCGCATAGATATTGGACTAACAATATGAAGTAATGAGTTTAGTGCTACTACTGATATGCTAGGAAAGTAATGAGTAAGAAAAGGAAAAAAAGAAAATGTTAAGAAAACCTCAAGTCACTGAAGTTGTGGTTAGTGCGGTTAGATGAGGCCTCCTTCACAATCCTCTTTCTCCAGCTCGTGTCTCTGTCAATTATCTTCATGCCACTGAAATTTATCTGGTGTGAAGAGTGGTAGGTAGTTTGTGATATGATCACGAAAATGCTCTTATTAATAAGATAGAGCATTAAGGTAATAGTAACTCATTGAATGCTAATTTAATAAACTATATTACCTCTCCAAAGCTTTCATGACACGGAGGATTTGTAAAAGTACTATTCTTTTCTCTGTATTGCTATCATGATCAGTCAATTCCATGGCAATTTCTTCCAGCAGATATTTGCATATCACATTTGATACTGGGTCTCAACTCGAGTTCATTTGATGAAATCGAAACTGCATGCACATTGCTACTCTGCCTAATATACTTACTCTATGGTCAAAAGTATATTATTGGTATTGAACTGTGAATGTGATGATAGCTTTCATCTTGAATATTGATTTATGCAGAATTGTTCATATGGGCCAACCAGTCATGCGCGATCGATCATGTGCGAAAGTCAAAATTTTGCCAATTTATATACTACCGAGATGACATCCCTATATAAGTAGTATGAAACAAGTTGGATATGAAAAGGAATGAACATTTGCTTATAGGCATCCAAAGTAAGCGGAAATTAAGCTGATTATCAAGGGAATTTCATGAATTGTATTATAATGGAAGTCTTCATGAAAAGGTCGGGATATTATTCGTGCTTTCTTGGCTTAAATTTCAAGTTTTTAATTCAAATTTCATCGACGTGACTTTATGATTCACTAAATTTGTGTTTCACTTCTTGAATCTGAATAGTGATGTGGACCCATTTGAATCTTTTAAAATAAAATGATGATCATTGTCTTTGATTATGATATTTTGCTTTTTCAGTGAAAGGTACCACCAAATAATCGTCTAGATTGATTTATATCCATATTTGAGAGAAGCCGAAAAACCGTGATGTTTGGTAAAGTTTGTGATGATAGCTTTCATCTTGAATATTGATTTATGTAGAATCGTTAATATGGGCCAACCAGTCATGCGCGATCATGTGCGAAAGCAAAAAAACCCGCATTTTGCGATTTTGTAACAGCGCACATACATGAGCATGGAGTAAGCAATAAGTTGACTTTTGCGTACCATTTACATTTTGGATTTGTTCAAAATAATTTTGTACATTTGATGGGAAATTCTATACCCTAGAGATAGGAGACCTGAGAGGAGGAGTAAGCAATAAGTGAATTTCACACATTGCGTACCATTGTGGATTTGTTCAAAATAATTTTTTAGCTGACATTTGATGGGAAATTCTATACCCTAGGAGACCTGAGGGTTCCAGTTTACCGCCTTGTCTTGTCTACCGTACTTCTACTGATGAAATATCACATGTAGAATCATTGTCTAAAATGATGAACTTACATGGGCATGAGCGGTTGATATATCCTCAGTAGAAAGAATGAAATAGAAAAGTATGGTTCCGGAGTCCACTGCACCCCGTCAGTTCTCCCAGCGCTGATCATTTCATATTTCGTTTTGCATGTAGTGAGGCTCCAAGGATTATTTATTGCAGAGATAATATGAATTGGTTAATGTCCTCATCATGACAGGAGGGCATCAGGTCTGTTTATTTTCAGTTAAGCCAAACGTTGTCATTTCATCTGCTCTTCATTAAATAACTTCATTAAAAGTGATATCTCTGAAGTGAGGATCCAGTTGAGCAGCCAGTGGATAAAAGCTCATCCAGGGAATCACCTCTGACAGAAGTATTCGAAAGGTCTCATTAAATTGTGTCTTCTGGTTACACTTGTATTTTTGTCCTGTATTCGACTTAATTATTTGAGTTAGAATTGTCATTCCAGCGAATATTCCTTCATTCGCTCGGTAGTGGAAGGCATTTATTTCTGTGGAAATTCATGAACTGTTTTGGCAGTGTGATGCAAGTGCAAGTTCTTCGATAACTTTCAGTCTTGTGTCGACGTGTAAACAGAATAGTTGAAGCATGTCGTGTTGGTAGAACATCTTATACATGATAATCGCAGCTGAGAGGCGTTTCACGCATTGGATAGCCATGAAATGGCACAGATTCTTGGCATGAAGACAGTCCTTCTTGCACAATGTTGACCTCCTGACTGCAATTGGCCGCTCATTTTCTCAACTAATTTCCTCATTTGTAAAATCTGTGAAAGTACTCGAGAGTGAATGTAAAATAATCGTCTTTGTTTTTGAATATTTGAAAAAAACAACTTGTACTCTTCGGTACTATTTCAGACGACATCAATGTTGATTCCTATCCCCCAAACTTGGCCAATAAAATTCGCAACCTCATAAACTCTCTGAGACTCAACACAGACGCAGACTTGTGTCAATTACTCATCAATTGTGACTAATTACAAAAGCAAATTACTCCGTTTTTCTTCAATTACATTTAAATTAATTTGCAATTACTTAACATACCTGTCGGTTCTTCATTTGGTTTTTGACATCAGCTTCGTCTTAAATTTCGCTAAAAAAGTTGCTGGTGATTGTACTCCTGCTACAAATTTAAGTATAACTTCACGATGTCGTATTACGAGCAGTTATTGTAACGCATTTTCGACGAGGAAAATATAGCAATTCATACTGTATGTTTAACAGTGCTCACTGCAAAGTAATTGCACTTGCGTCCCGGTTACATTACTGAAAAAGTATTTGAATACATTTACTAATTACTCATCAGAAAATGTAATTGACTACAACAGTGCTGTAATTGCAATTACAGCACAATTCTGATCAGATAGTGGTGTGCTATAAATAGTCTTCTCCTAAATAGACATAAATACAGTGTCATGGTCATAGACGCAATTATGTTCTGTCAAAGACGATGTCAAGCGAGCATCAGAACACAAAGTTCTCGTTGTCTATCTAAATGAAATTGACCGGAGCTCATACGTTTGATAAGTGCTAAACCTAACCAACAACTCCATGTGCTTAGACATCTTAAGCATTTTTATCGAAATGCGAACTTCATGATGTGTACAGTCATTTGATCCG
The DNA here is from genome assembly GCA_907163375.1 of Prostheceraeus crozeri. Taxonomy (NCBI): domain Eukaryota; kingdom Metazoa; phylum Platyhelminthes; order Polycladida; family Euryleptidae; genus Prostheceraeus; species Prostheceraeus crozeri. Next base: position 28,391 of record CAJQUW010012544.1, on the reverse strand, counting down.
CTCGGTCCTAGAATACGCGTGTCCCGTCTTTATTGACATTCATTGTCTTCGTCGCTGAAACTACAGAGAGCAGATATTTGTGCACACCGACTGCTTTACAATATTTGCGGCTGCTCATGTGGTAGAATAGTCAGTCCATGGGTAGAGATTCTCTTTGAACAAAGATTCACTCACAAACCTCTTCACTGAATTCGAAGAAGGTCGAGGAATAAAAGTCCATTTCTCAATGGCCTATCGCGAACTGAATTGAGATCCAAGTCCGCAGAAGTTCGGTTTTTGAGGTTAACGTGGGTTTGCATCAAGGGTCTGTCCTAAGTCCTCTCTTGTTCAACATTGTAATGGAGGCCATCAGTCGGGACTTTCGCCAAAACTGTCTTCGTAAGATCCTTTATGCAGACGACCTTGTCATCACCGCCGACTCGATTGAAGACCTTCGTTCTCGCTTCCAGTGCTGGAAATTCAACCTCGAGTCCAAAGGCATGCGGATAAATGTGAATAAGACTTAAGTTCTCGTCAGCAAATTTGCGAAGATGCCAGTGAAGGAAAGTGGAAGGTACCCTTGTGGAGTGTGCAGAACAGGAGTTGGCAGAAATTCTATTCGCTGCTCTAAATGTCGAAAGTGGATCCATCACAGGTGTACGAACTTGCATAACCTCCGCGGCGACCCACATTTTGAATGCCGTCGCTGCAAGGGTGAGCTTCCTGACATTCATCCACAAATCCAGGAGGTGATAATCGGGGATAGTGCTTTCGAGGTGGTGGAGTCTTTCTGCTACCTCGGCGATGTGTTAGACAACTCAGGTGGATGTTCTGGTGCTGTCACCGCCCGTATAAGATCTGCATGGAAGAATTTTCACGATTTGCTCACCATTCTCACAGATAAGAGTATCTCTTTACGGCGTAGAGGCCATGTCTTTGAGTCCTGTGTGAGAAGTGTTTTGCTATATGCAGCTGAAACATGGCCACTCAGAAATGAAGAACTGACTCGTTTGGCTAGAAACGACAGCGCCATGGTACGTTGGATCTGCTCAGTTAAGTTATGTGAGCGCCGCTCTATGAATGAGCTCAGGCAGATGCTCGGTCTTCACGACTTAGAGGCTTCGCTTCTCAGGCATCGGTTGCGGTGTTTCGGTCATCTGGAGCGTATGCCATCGTCTGCATGGCCAAGGCAAGCCCTGGACCTGGTAATCCCTGGACCCAACATCAGAGGAAGTCAAATAAAGAAATGGTCGCACAATATCAGGAAAGACCTGGAGCTGATGAAACTCAATCCTGCTGTCGCCCAAGATAGAGAAGAGTGGAGAAGAAGAATTCACCCGAATCGACGAATCGACACAAGACGGCCGTCTCACCCCCACACCTGGGGAAAAGAGACGTTAAACGGGGGTAAGGTAAGGTCCTCAAACATGACCCAGTCCGCCAATCGAATAGATTGCAACAGTCGTCGTATTGCACCAGCATGACATGCATGTACGAATCGATTTTTGCCTTTCAATTGACTTTGACACTTACAAAATATCAAAACGTTTATTTTCTCAAATCGAGAACACGAACATAAAACATGGCAAACAATGTTACAATTACGAATACGACAATGTTATGGAATTATTTACAGATAGATGATGATATCATGCAGACAAAAATGATTATAGAGAATGAGATAGCTCTGGAATACATCAATTATTGTGCATTTCTCTGCCTTTGCTTTTTCTCCTCATGACTGTATATGTATCTACTTCGTGAATTTAGTAAACAATGTGATCGCACCTGTGATTTTTGCTCTGAAGAATGTAAACAGTTATCATAATTTTTGACTCACGATAAGTACGAAGTAGAGCTCAAGTACGAGTACATTAGTTTGATTCAAATGTTCCTCAACCCTTCATTCAGACCTGTCGCTTGACATGCGATTCTTTTTCTTTGTCAGATGAGGTGACTACCCTTCGGGCTCGGTCTCGCTCCCCCACAGACTTCGAATCACGGCGCCTAGAAGAGTTCAAGTCCCTCTCCCGAGAATGTGAACGTCTTCGAGATCGAGTTCGCATGATTGAAGAGGAAATGACAGCTGCCAAGCGGGAGAACGCGAATCTTCACGAGCAGCTGCGAATGTCCACCCGTCCTTTGATGAACGGTGATCTCTCCCCTGAGATCAAGGTGAGAAATTCTTCCATTGTGAGGAGAACGGAAGAAATTCGGTCTTCTGTTTAGCGATATCAGCAGAAATCAGACGCAAATATATAAACTAGAAGATGATCGATTTCTAGGACAATGATTCATTCATTGACTGTAGGTTGAGGATCAGTAACTTTAGAGCGCACAGAATTGAAATGGTAGGATAGCTCAGTTGGTTAAAGGCCGCGCTTCGATTCGAAAGTGCAGAGGGTCCAGGGTTCGAGTCTGTCCTCCTCGGGGTACCACCGCTCTCACAGGAGGCTACTAACACTTAGTGTCTGACTCTCTGCAGTCACCGCCAATTGGCGGGTGAGATTCTTGTCTCATTCGTCGCTTATTAAATGCATGTATAGTATTGAAAGCAAATGCTGTAATTTCGAACCGCATTGACATAAAGTCAGTTTCATAAATCGTTACACATGACATTTGTTCTCATACAATACTTCTCTAATGGATCAATGAGTTAGTAACATGACAGCTGATGATAATATCTGATCGTCACAGATAAATGTCCCTCTTCTCGAGTCGACAAGTCCATGAACATTTCGAGATTGTGGTAAACAGAGTCCAGAATGAGAAGATGCAACAGGTGGACAAATTTGCTGTCTGTAGGAAATGCTGGACTTATTATTGCTGAATTTTGCAACTGACGGTTTGTCATTCTGTCATTTAGGTTAACCCTGTGCAGATTCCCAGAAGCGATATTGTAAACGAAAGAGAAATGAATGGCAATTATCCAACGTCTATCTCCTAGTCAGATGACAGATAATCTGGATCGAGGACACTGTCGTTAGAGCTGAACGAGAATTTAATAGCCTCAGCCGAAATGTGTTCTCTAAACAGAGCGGGAAATAAGAAATCATCATCTGTTCATGAACATCGACGGAACTGCGAACAGATTTGCCTTTTTCCTGGTTTCTAAGTGAATTGTCATAGAAATCAGTTGGATGGGGAATCAGTAAAGCGACTCGGATAAGGAAGATGAGCATCATGTGGCTAAACAGTTCATCTCAAGGTGTGTTTTCTCGAATAGAACTTCAATTTATCAATTAAGAGGATTTTACGAGGAAAGCCCTGAAATTGGCGCTTGATTACGTGTAAGTCTGACATTTTTAGCAATGCGCTTCAGAATGTCAACAATAAAGCAATATTAATACGATGTCTATACGACATTTTCAATTGCTATTGCTGAATATAGACATTGCAATTAGCTATTGAAATGATATTCAAAACCATAGAAATCAACAATACCATAGAAAATCCTGTTATCTACTTCTATGTTTAATTTTCAATTACATTGACTAGATATAGACTTATTCAACAATAGCTTCTGTTTAACAGTTGTCCTAACTAAACGTTCATAATTTTTAGGTACTTGAAATAGCAGAGATCCTAATTGCCGTATTTCCTCTAATAAACGCCGCCCTCTAATGGATGTAAAGGACGCCGTCTAATAAACGCCGCACCTATGATGTCAAGAAGCTACAAAGTGATGACTTATAGCTGTACTACATGTATCATCTATTGAGCTAAAAACCTTAGACTTGGTTATCAAACGACAGTGGAATGCATAGTTATGTTTTCTGGTGGTGTAGCCTATGTTATGATAGAATAAGTCACATAATAAAAGTATCACACTGAACCTTTTTAGAAATTAGCCTAGCCTACAAGTTGCTACCTAACGGTGGCTGTCAAGGTCTCGGGTAGGGGTTCCTGTCTCAGGTTGTTGCTATACCGTGCCGTCCAGCCCCGAGTCATGTCATGATGCTCATCACGCTCAAGTTTCGTGTGTGTGCGATCTCTGGCTTCAAGTGACCATGGGAGGGAACAGAATTGCAGAATTACCGATATAGGTAATTCCTAGAAATTAGTCTCATACTGTGATTAATCCTCGTCGATACCACCATGCTTGTTGTCAAGGAATAAATCGGTGATGCTGCAAGAAACCTGCTAGATTGATAATTTTCCGTAGAGGTTATACACCGGTAACTATTCAGTTTGGAAAAATGTCATGTAGAAAATCGCACATTTTAATAAAAGTCGCCCACTAGTAAGCGCCGGCCTCTATCAAGCGACGCACTTTTCAGCAGGTGATTGTAAATAAATGGCGTTTATTAGAAGAAATACTGGTATATTGTAGCCTCCGCCTTTCGGTGTAATATCATTGCTTATTTTGCATGATTGTAGATGTTATCAAAACGTTTAGAATTGATGGAATCGATGATCGCTCAACTGATACTCATCAAAAATTGACAGAAAATGATCATTAATAATACTCCGTTTGGTTGCATTGAATTTCTTCTATTTCTGCAGTCGAGGCTTTATTGCTCCCAAGCATTCTCACAATCCCAGAGATATGGGCGAACAGGCAATGTTGAAGACTTGAAGGACTGCCTGACAGAAGTCTGTCGGAGCTATGATGAAGTTGTGGTGCAGAATAAGTGGGTAAGTACAATCCTACTTCTGTAAGCATTCACAACTCTTGCAGAATTATGTAATCATCTTGAAATAACATGATCATGAATGATTCAAATAACATTTATGCCTCCCATGATAAAATGCAGATAAACTAAGGTTTTACACTTTGTGACAGTTCACGGCCAACTTGAAGACCAGGCCAGATTCCTCGTGTATTGGCCTCGGAAAGGGAGATGCATTTTTGTGATGTTTCAAGTGAATGATACGAACATTATCTCATGAAAGTGATCATTTCTATTCAGCTTTGGATGCAGATTTCTGAAGTTAAACAATTTAGTTTAAAATTGATGCAATGTGCTGCTTGATTGAGTTGTAAATGCTGCTCATTCTGCAGCATCGATTCGATCAGGTATTAATCGTTGACAGCATATGATGCTTCTGAGTATTGCATTCAAATTGATTCACATTCAAAGTTGATCTGACGAACCAGCTGACCTGTGGTCAGCATGCTTACTGACTAACTATGCTACTTTTAGCAGACTGGCCTTTATACACATTCAATATGCGTCTGCTTCGATACATTATCTTTTTTACTGACAAAATACCATGGCCATCGGCTGAACGATAGCCCGAAGAGGCGATTTACAAAACTTCCAAGTTCGACTGGCTTCATTAGCGAATTCACGACGAGGAACACAGTCTTTCCTTCGTTTGGCAACTTCTAAACTGATGATAAACTGGATAACTATCTCGACCATAGAAATAGATAACAGTAAAATCCCTGGAACGGAAATGAAGCTTCTTGCAATGCACAATAGCGGCATAAAAAGCGCCCGCATTTTCACTTAGATACACTTGTCAGCCACGACATGATTGGTTAGAAATTAGTCACACGCGCAATTCTAAGCTTTCCATTGGTTATTCATGCCCGGATGTGGCGCGACCAGTAAATTTTCATTCTAATTAACTTCAGATAGACAATCTATCTCTATGATCTCGACAAAGCTTGTGCGTAATGATCGTGGCGGCCGCACAGGAAGCCTGTTAGTGAGTTGTTTGTGACTAACAGCGCTATCAATTGTCAGATATCTGTTAGTCCCTAACCATATGGTGCGCACTGAGGAGCTGCTAGAGGTCAACCCCTTTTCGTGACAGTTTGCATACATATAGAAGAATTCCGCTTATAGCATTCTTTTAGCATTAGCTGTCGTGTAATGAGCGGAGATTCTAGAAACGTATTTTGATCATAGTCATTGTATGACAACGTTTGTGACGTTGTTCGTTTCTCAGACGCTTTACCGCAATAAACCGGTGCACTGTTTGTAATAAAGAAGTTTTTCAACAATCACATCAAAGAAAATTGCAGCATGAAAGCATAGATGTATAAATAGAATACTGACAGAGATCGTGAGTCCCCTTTTTCAAGCATATTCGCTTTGTCAGCAGTCACACGGGCAGAAATGCAGAATTATCAGTCTTACCCTGCGGCGCATAATAAGTCCTATTAGGATCCTTTTCTTACCATGAAGCTGTCACGAATCTTTGCACAAGGACGCGCAAGACATCAGCAATAAGTGAAGTCTATGCCTACAGAAACCAATCATAGATAGGCTGTCTTAAAGTCAACGCGCACTAACCAAGACTAACCTAACCATAGCATTAGATTGTTTAGCTCATGCAGTTTACTAGAAGTGAAGACTAATTCAAAACGATGGCACATTCTGGAACCTACCAGGTGGGCAAAAAAGGACTTCCTAATACCTTGCAGAGATTGGAAAAAAGTCGTGCGTCGCTTGCGGATTGCTGTAAATTTCATCAAAGTACTTCGATTGCCACGATCCCTTCAGATTTGAAGAACTCAGATAACTGAACACAATGATCCTTCCAAAAATCGGTTCACCTGATGATTTCACCTTCCTTTTCTCAGCATTCCTCACTGAATGTAAACTAGACATTGATGTGTGACCGAAATGATATCACAACACACACGCCACTGACAGCTTACTGCTTGAGTGTGCGCCATTTCCAATAGTGTGCGAAATACAATTCATCCCTTCTGAGTAGCGAAGACTGCCGAGCAAGTTGTCTAATTCTGTGAATCGAAAAGTTCTTTTGTGTGCACCCCACTGGATTAGTGATGCTGTTAGTGGTTTGTTGATACTGACAATATTTCTGTGTGGTCGCCCCTGAATTCTATAAAATTTGAGGATTCGCAGCGATCGGAGCATTTTGAAGTTAAATCTCAGCAGCCTCAAGTGATGGAAGTTATTCAACTAAAGCATAAAACATCTCTGCTCATTTCCTTTGTCATCGAGTGGTTATTCATTGCACTTCTAGTAAACGCTTGGGCAATCTCTTTCTGTGATTCCAACATTCTAGCGAATTCTGGCCATAGCAGCACCACAATGGCCTCACTGATGGATTAGTACTTCATTCGCATTTAATGATAGTGATTGATAGCTATCAACAATTGCAATCGAAGATGTAATCCGTTCACGAACTTGCCGTTCTGCAAATTTTTCCATGAATCTATAGTTTTGATGCTTTTTAATTCTTCACTGTCAGCTATAGGAGCATTAATTTATCACTAAAACTGCACTATAGATGACTTTCAGTGCTCTGCGACTTTCGAAGGTCAGAAATTGTTTGAACCGTGAATAATGTGATCACATGTCAATCTTCGTATTTTTCATTTCAAAACCGCGAAAATCAGCCCCCTTTTTCGGAGTTCTCGATACACCAGGCCGTGGCCGCTAGTTGGTCGTGACAGCACTTCTGTGCATGCCCACGAGATTCAGTTCAACGTTATTACACATTAACGCTAAAATCGTTCTTCAAACACTTGTAAACAATGATTTGCCTTTCTGTTGCTCTGTTGTTGTGTTATTATCGCACATTCAGCATGAGAATTATGCATGAATGTTTAGAATGTCAACTTAGCCACTGCATTTCCATATTACAAGCATTTCATACTAATGTCTTCTCTTGCATCCTTCTAGTGTAGAAAAAGGAATCTGCTGTGCAATAGGTGATGAACTAGCTAAGTTGGTAGACACTTATGTCAATTTACGGTCCTGGGTGCGAGACTGACCGCTTTGCAAGATAGCAGCTGTCACTTGATGGACTATCACGAACTTTGTGAAGGGTGTCGGTGATAGAAAGTCGCTAGAAATCGCCTAGTATAAGTTTGTGTGCTGTTGCTTAGTGTGATCTTGAGTAAAATGAAAGTGGATAGAGGTAAAGCGGTAGATGAAGTGAAACGATAGCTTTGAAGCTCGATGGTAGGCAGGTACGAGGACTAAATGTGCTCAAAGTCCCAAAACTTGGAGAAAGGAAGACCAATTGAAATAACAAGGCTACATGTATAATAGTGCAATCTTTTACATTTGAATGATGAAGCAAACTTAGTTCTATGATCAGAAATCAAAGTTGAAGATGAGCAGTTTCAATGTGAAACGAAATGTTCTGATTTTCAAGATCACTGTTGATGAAGTCGAAATCCTATTTTGTTGACTTTAACTTTCTTAGCTTTCCATTCTTCGACACTGGCGAATGTCAGAGATGAGTTTAGGATGCTGATCTGTGTAGCACGGAATTCAGCCGGAAAACGAACACAGTTCGAATTCTATAGAAATATTTCGTCTCATTGATGCACCTGGAGAGAGAAAAATGATGGATTAGGGTGACAGCTCGTGGAATTCAATGTAACTGAACATGTGACTTCAATGAGTCTGCTAATCAATTCGCTCAGAGATGGGGGAAGAGCGGCGGCTCTTTTGTGTTCCATCAGCATGGATTTGAATACAACTTATCATCCTCGGTTGCATTCAGGTGAAATGTGACACATGCATTCATATTCTCTCCATGAAATTGTGGTGGCTGTTATGTATTACTGATAATAAGCTTTATAAGTAGTAAGGAATGCTTAAATTCTTAAATTACCAATAGGTATTATGCATTTTCCCATCGTCTCCGCAATCTTAACGTCAACAATTCCGATGTAATCCTTTGAAAAAGTCATGATTGATGCAGCTAAATGATACAGATTGACTCATTGAAACAATTAATAGACACAAGTACTAATAACTTGTTCATGGGGTGAACATTTGTGCTATAAAAAGATATTTTCAAGTTACAGAAATACATGCCTATGCGTGGAAGCCTCTTCGTCCGTGGCTATGTGTATGCGTTGACATTTATGTTTGACGTGAGTTGAGATTGTCAAAGAAGACTCTGATGTTGAGAAATCTAGTCTGTTCCGTGCCTAATATCATAGACTACTAAATGAGCTTGTAGCTATTTGTCTATTGCGTTCTGGTCGAGAAAATCCTCCAAAAATCTCGTCTGTGACCGGACGTTGTTACTTTTCTTCTGTAGTGAACTTCACACACGAAAATTCACTTCAGTATTCCACTAAATTATAATGCAAAGTTAATGACGAGATACTGGAACATGCTCGTTGTTTTAGCAGCTTCATTGCGATCTATGTATTTACTTTATTAAGAGATTAATCAATCAGTAGTTTTGTCATTTGAATTCGGAAAATCAATCACTACTTTTAAGGCCCCTGTTATCATTCAAGTAATGATGGAATTTATTTGAGTGTGTGAATCTATGGAAAATTGATTTCTTAGTTTAGTTCTAGAAATTCGTCACATCTATATAGGAATTGTTCTTTCAAGCTTTCTCTTTTGTTAAATTTCGTTATCGCAATGATTTCTGGATGTCGTCTGTAGACCTGTTCTTTAACAATTTCCATGTTAGTTCTCATCTTTGTTCGTTCGGCTGTGATGAACATCGGCATCTTGTGTTTGAGGAAAACGTAGTGAATTGAATATTCTGAAGCAGCGATTCATCAACATATGGCCCTGTTGCGTAATATTTAAAACCTTAGAATGCCTTGAGGTTTCAGATTTAATTTCCGTCTTTTTGATTTTCTCCTTGATAATAGGATTATGTAACACATAAAAATGAACTTGAATAGTCATATTTCCATGTATCTATCACTTCATCATTCAATTCTAAAGATAAATAAAGTGACATAAATGCATTTAAGTTCTTATGACTCCAGCATTAACTTTTTCTTATGATTTTTGTGTATTGTCATGGAACTACCTTCCTGATCGTGCTCCTCAAAATTCGTCGCTGTACAATCCTCACAGACCCTGATGGAGAAATCCAAGAGATGATGGAATCTCTTAAATAACATTATTTTTAGAATTTCTGATTGGAAAATACCAAATTCTGCCTATAATTTATGTACAAGTGTAAAGTTGGTGTTTGCAAGCTCTTAACTTCATGATTGCCTTGTCCTACCTCATTGATGGGAAGTGCCGGGGTAACTGTTAACATTTAAATCTAGTTTCTTGTCATTATCGGGATATGACTGTCTTGGGCATAGTTACATCGTGGTCCATGTACGTGATAACAGGAGCACATTCATTCTAGCAGTGCAGAAAAGGTCTTACACTTCAAAATTGAAATTAATTGTGAGAATAATCATATTTTCGATTATTTTCGATTTTTGCAGCATAAACTACTTCAGGAGTTTGTATAAAAATTGCAGAAAATTCTATAAGTTCAACTTTTCCAAACTTGAGATGCAAACAATGAAATTGACAGTTGTGCTTCCCTGATGAGTTTTCTTCGTTACTTTTTATTTGCTTTCTATCCGCCTTTAAGTCAGAAACGGACTGTTGAGTTCTTATTTAATATGACGTGTTGATATAACAACTTACAATTATGGAATATATGAACAATATTTCATTGATAAGTGAACAATCAATAAGTTGTGATGCACTAAATGACGCTCCTTAAATTAAACCCAATTGATTTCTATGATTTGTAATGTAGAAATCCATGACGAATTGATATCACTGATGAATTGAATTTCTATGATTAATCATGTCGTCGATATCTGGTGGGAAAGTCACTTTTCAAATCACTAACAATGTAACAAGAATTTGCAATTTATGTTGTGATCTCAATTGCGTAGAATCGGTCATTTTTTGTCTGATGGTGAAGTAAAGTCAATCTGGAATGAAATTGCTTTCCAGTGACCACATTTTAAGTACAACGGAATGTCATTAAAAATGAATTGCTGCATTTTCCTAATGCAACAATGTGTTCCGTTTCATTTACTAGTTTCATTGCTTTAAAGACCAAAAATGTTGCAATTAATGACCTGTATGAATTCATAGCATCTCTGATTTGAAGTGTCTCATGTGTATGCCGATTTAAATGATGAAAGGCTTGTTTTGCTGACATGTCAATACGTAGCTCAATGAAATTGTGCTGTGAAATTCCAGAAAGCATTATTTTTATAGTAGAGCTGCTATTAACAGGGCTGCCACTCTTCCGGTTTTAACCGGTATTCCGGCTTTTTTTAGACTAAACTAAGTAGTTGGAAATGTTCTACCAAGGAACAAATAATTTGGATTTTGAAGCATTTTTAGGGCCCCTCTTGAGATCGTGAGATGGGCTCTTTTGAGATTGAGAAAGAGGCCCTTTTTAGCATCTTAAGGGGCCCTTTTGAGATTGTGAAGGGGAGTTTTTTTAAGGGCACCAGTCCGATTTGACTTTTCGGTTTTTATTTTTGATAAGAGTGGCAACCCTGCATTAAACTAGAAAATCTAGCGAAGTTAGACAAGCAAAAACTTTAGTCGAATATATGACAGATATGACTGCAAAGGAATCCTAAGTTTCTGAACAAACCAGTGCTCACGAACGCGAAATCGTGAAACTTGCATGAAACTTCAAAAATCCAAATTTGAAATTTAAATTGCAAAAATAGGCTTCTGCTTTATTTGATGTCACTGAAAGACTTGGAGATATCATCCTCGTGCAGCCAAATGCTGCTGTTGAGAAACCATGACAGGAAACGGCCAATGACTGATACTTGATCTAGGAATCGAACCATAATTTTTTTCAAACTAATATATACGGAATGTGGTTCGTAGTTGAAAATTGAGATGAAAGTGGTGCAAATTGCAGCTACCATCCAACGTCACAACTCGGCGAATAGGGCCATCATGCGTTGAACCGACATCACAGCATAAGAGACGTGCAGGCAGGTGTACACTTCTGAGAACTAAGCTCGAATACGGTGCCCGGACAGAGTCATCAAAATTCAAGAATGGTCCCTCGATCAAGAAGCCATGAAAGGAGCGAACACTACAATTCATGAATTGCTGAGAGCTGCAGAGGCGCTTAAGATCGTGAAAAATGGTGAAAATGTCGCGAACTGGGATGGGCTTGCCTCCCGTTTACAGTGAGTGCATATGGAGGGTTTGGTGAGGAGGCTAAGAAATTTATAGAACGAATCATAAAGAGACTTGCAACCCAGACTAATGCCAAGGTTTCAGAATGTGGGGAGTCAATTTATGGTCAAATGTCGGTGACTCTGATACGCAAGAAAGCAATACGCAAGACCTCCCATTGGCCGCTTTGAGTTAGAGCATGCTTATGTTGAAGATTAGTTTCTGTCACTGTTCTGGGCATCTACTTTTTATTTTCTGTTTCTTTCCATTAGGTCAAGGTACATTGCTTCGATAGGTAAAAGGAAAACACGATATTTGTAACTGATTTTTTCAATAAAATGTGCATAGACATATTTATCCCTTGCTCATTTTGAGTAGTTTGTACAACATTACCAAAATCGAGAAGGTTAGTCAAATAGCTCTGATTTCGTGTCATGAAAGCTTAGAACTGACTCTAGATTATAACTTCATTTTTTGAAATCGGCATACATGAAACATTTGACATTTTGAATCTTCATTTTGAATGTTTTTCTTAAAGTTACAAGTTCCAAATTGTGGAAAACTTGACATGACTGAGAAAAATGACCGTTTTTTTAATATCAGGATATGACCTCAAAAGGCGGAAGTCATTTATTGATAACATGATTTTTGTCAAAGCCAGTCGCTTCCTCTTGATAGCTGACAAACGCAGAGAATGACAGCAGACATGAGCCCAGACGTGCATTATCACAAGACGATCTCTGTCTCGGTCCGTAGCTGCTCGCAGCTAGACCATTACTCGCATTGCCACATCTTCCACCACTCCAGCACTCTGTCTGTAGCGAGTCAACCTTTCCATTCTCCGTGGCACAGTGGTTAAGTGCTTGGCATAGCGATCTTTTGGTGTAGAGGTCGAGCCCCGAGAGTGTCATAAGAAGTCGGCAGGTAGATGCGTGGTAAAAGTATCATTCAGAAGTCTGACAATGTTAGCAGCGTCAAGCCGCAGTGGAGGAGTAGTGACGTTAATGATGCATTCATTTTCATGCTGGGGGAATCGGTCCCTGTCGAATTTCCTCTCCAGTCTTTCTAAAGATAAACTGCATGACTGACGTTTTCGGGAAACTTGCCTCTAAAAGTTGTTTCATTTGGCTCATTGGAAGCTCAAATGTGTCACCTTTTTGAAGGTAGAAATTTGCCAGTTTTTGCAAACATTTTGTATGACAATTTTCAACCAAACGCAATCTTGAATTCGAGTGCGGTATTTTGTTGTCATGATATTAATATGACTATACCAATTATATTTAATGTCACGATAATGTACTATACCATAGACATGGAATATAGATTTGAAATGTTATGTTTCGAATGTTATGTAATTACTACTTATGAAATGTTTAGGTAGTAATGGAAGCGTCAAATGCTTATTTTTATGTCCTTTTCATATTTTCTTAGAAAATATTAGGTATCTGCAAGTCGTCTTCATTCTTTATAATCATATTTGAATGCAGCTAGATTTGTAGAAGATCAATTAACAAATGAATCGGACTGATCTGTTGAATACTTCGTACCTGCATTTTCAAGTTGCATTCTATGTAAAAATCAGTCTTCTCACACCTTTTGTACTCGCTAGTAATTTCGGAGTGTGTTAAATTTTAAGAAGCGAGTTTCAAACTTTGCAAAAATGTTTGATTTCAAAATTTGAATTGGCATTTATGGCATGATGATGGGGTCACGATGTTCGGAGCAATAGTTATGGAATTAAGGTAGGAGAGGCCGAATGTCGGTGGGGGAGGGGGTGCCGATTCAGTATTTGAACTCATCATTGCCGAAGACGTCCATCCGCTTTAATTGTAATGTGAAAATGAAGCTCTAATGTCACTACTCCCCATACTGGGGATTGGACTGTTATGATATCGTCAAACTCTTTTATGGAGCGCTGTGGTGCTCTTAATTCGGATATCCTTCTTGCTGACCTCCGATGACATCTTCGGGGCTCGACCTAAGGACCAAAGGATCGCTAGCCCAAGCACTTAACCACTGTGCCACGGAGACCACACTGTAGAGCAGGAATGCTCTTTACTGTACATTAAAGCAGTTCTTGTAATTTATGCATTTAAAAATAAAAGATATCGCCAAATTAGAATTATTAAAATAATTTACATCGCGAGCGCTTTCGAGGCCTCTAGTCATGCGATAACGGCCGTAATGACAATGCGAATAGATACACAGTTACAAATGAATGCCACTCAAGCAAGACAGACAGTGGACACTGGTGAATTACATAGAAATTTTACGCAAATGACACGCACACAGACACAGCAAAAGGTCACCATGCAATAAAAGACTATATACAAATCCTTTCTGTATACACAAGGGTGGTGACAGCTTCAAAATGTACAAGGCTTCTAAAATACGAAGGGAAGTAGGGTTGGCAGAGCTACATAAAATGGAAAAATAAGAAGAGAAAGTAAGACCTTTAAAATCTACACAGCCTCGAGAGTAATTTATGCTGTAGTAATTTCTACAGCCTCGAAAGCGCTCGCGATGTAGATTATTTTAATAAATCAAATTTGGCGATATCTTTCATTTTGAAATGCTCTTGACTGTGTTTTGCTAGAGATGCTATCGTGAGCGATATCTACGCGGCTTTGGGACGTCGATAGGGAGGAGGCAGAAGTTCAGGTACTTCCCGCTTGCTATGAATAGTGTAAAATAGCTAGAGGAGGTATCAATGAACATTCGTGGAAGCTGATTATGAGTATGTCAGATTAGGACATTTGCTGTATTGCACTTTTTATATTTTGGCAATAGAATTGCAATGCGTGTTTCCTGAAGTACAGTATGAATGAGGAAGGAACCCCAATCGCGATATATAAATAACATCAGTGGCATTAAGACAATCGACGCAGAAATCTACGGAGTGCAGCAATAAAACGGACTCTGGAAAGGATTTTTTGGATTTAAGGAATGTTAGGAAGAATAGGATGCAAACAAGATATCTCACGCTGAGAAATACGTCAAAACAGCGCTCTATTGTGACAAATTCTTCGGTTTCTGGATGTTAGAATTTTCAGCATTTTATATAATAAAAGATTTACAAGTTTATGAAGTTATCAAGCAGCTTGCAAAGTTTAAGAAAAACATATCTGTAATTGATTAGGTAAATGATAAAAGGAAAATCCAACCAACGGAGTCTGGAGGACGGACGTTTGAGAGGTGTGGAAGCGAGTGAAAAAATAGTTATGCTGCATCTTCGAAGGTGGTGTGATAGCTCAGTTGGATAAGGGCCGTGCTTTGGTACCGAAGTGCAGAGGGTCCAGGGTTCGAGTCTGTCAGGCTCGAGAGGCACCACCGTTCTCACTAGAGGTTGCAAACCCGAACCTACTGAAAGTTGCGGGTGTCTGAAGGCGGCTCTACCAGGGAAAGTGAAAAAAGAGGTCCTAGATGGGTGATAGGCAGCATGAAGGAGAGCTTTATGGCCTCAGTTCATGTAAATCTATCATGGAAACTTCCTTTTACATTTCTTATTCTCTTCTCCCTTCCAACAGCCTTGGTGGTCTCCGTGGCACAGTGGTTAGGTATTTGGCCTTGCGATCTTCTGGTCCAGAGGTCGAGCCCCGAAAGTGTCATTGGAAGTCGTCAGGAAGGGCATCCGGACTAAAAGATTGCAACGCTCCAGATTAAAGTCTGACAGTGTCAGCATTGTCGAAGCACTCACTAGGAGGGAGTGGTGAGGTTAAGCCAACATTTCTAATAGCCTTGATGCCGCTCCTGTCCACGTCTGCTTTCTCAATCGTGTCAGCCATCAGACAGCCGCTTCGCTGGCAATAAAATCAATAAATAACATCACCTTTTGAATGTCTTTAATCACTTGGAAGCTCTCGATGTATCGCTCTCATCACAGAGAACGATATAATTCAATAAAACAATATTCCTCATTAATTGATGATCGTTTCATATGACCCAGTTCTCTGCTCTGCTGTGCTTGCACGCCGCCTTGTTTTTGCCAAACATTTCCATTGTAGTCATCGTATATCGCGCCCGTGTGTCTGGGCGCAGTGGTTACCGGCGTTATCATCTTCTTGAGGGCTCGACGTGGCCCATCCTGATGCCTGGTCGCTGTGTCAGTGAAGAGGTCTGCAGAATTATCGTATCGCCATCGCTATGTGTGTTTGTACGCGCGTGATGCAAATTCCTTTATTCACATCAATGTCTAATAATTGTCTGTCTGTATGTCTTTGTCCTTATAGAAGTGTCTGAGCACGATTTGCTTTCTGGCTTACCCTGCATTTAACATTATGCCCATGTCGCCTGTAACAATTTCTGTGATCGTCATTGTAGTTTGAATGATTACTCTTCTCATCCAAAGTCATTACACTTAACCATTTATCTAACAGCTGCCGACACTGTTGTTAGACTAGCTCAGTAGCTAAAATGACTTTAAAATTGACAACTTGTGCACAAGGTGCAGGGTTCGAGACTGATTGCATGCAAAGCATTCCACCGCAACAACCATCTGAAAATTACATGTGCATTCGTGCGGAGGAAGGTGATCTTGCCATAAGTGTAGTCTTGGTTTGGAAAAAGAAGTGAAAAATGATATGAACATCTTTTGTAGAAAAGTGATATGTAAGATAAAAGTTAAAAATGATTTCATTTTGATTTCTTGAGCTGGATCTTTGAAGATTCTTGATGTATTTTGAATCATGATCAAAAACAGCTCAACGCGACGTATGATTAGCGTCGCAAAAGTCGTTGTTGATACAGTTTTTCAACCGGTTTCGATTGCAGCACTCAACTATTTCTAAAAGTTCGAAACTTATTCAGGAGAAGGGAATTAGATGTTTCGATAAATTGATGGACATTTTGATTTACAATAGAAACGCAACATATGATCATCAAGTATTCGATCATATAGAAAGTCAACGTATGACAGATTGGCTTTTCGGGCATAATCTGCAACAAGTATTTAACGGTGTTTGAATCTCTCTTCGATCTGTGATCGTAAATCTCTGCCTTGGACTCAATTCTCACTAATGTATTATTTCTTTTCACAAGACTGTGATTCAAAGTGGTTATAACAATGCTTTTGAGTTCATACGAAGATTTAGTTCCTTCTCATGTTAATATCTCCTGATCAAGATCGGAACTTTGCAAATTGTAAAGGTTTTAATCGAAGCTGACCGAGCAAGAAAATTATATCAACAGCGATTCTGCGACATTTATATTTTTTATTATTCTGCACTGTTGACCTTTGCGTCGTGTTGACCTGTTTTTTGGGAAATATATTAAATGCTCAAGTGATGGAAAGTTTGATGTTTACGACAGTGTTCTACGATGTCATAAACGCTGCAAGTTGACCGTTTGCATTGCACTTTTCGTCAAGTGCAGTAATCGTGATAATGTCTTTGATCCTTGAGTGATGACCTATTACAGAATGATTTGAAACAATTGCGGTTACGAATACATTTGAGAAGAAATAAAGTCACTAGAAACATTTATTGAATATTATGAAGAACATCATATTCTTCAATAACTTATATATTTGTTCTATAATCTATACATATCCGGTTGGTTATGCAGTCAAACTCGTGGCTCACCGTCATCCTCGGTGTGCAAGCATGTTGTAAAGTGTGATGTTTTTAAAGGCAACTCTTTTCCTTCTCACTTTTTAATTTTATGTTCTTCTTAGTTCCTTTTCATTACGTATTTTGGAGGCTTTATATATTTTGAACAAAAGCCCTCCACTAAGTGTACAGACGCAGTTTGTGTACAGTTTGCTGTTACCTTGGTAACCATGTATATTTCCACATTTACCAGTATTGTCGTTTCACCTACACGTGTATTGTCTTCTCTGTCATTTGTACATAGTTACGTCATGCCATAAAGTCATTGGTCCATCTATCCTTGTGTGAATTTTTTTCGTTATGTTCCAGCTAACGTCGTTAATTCGGCCGTTTTGCGTTCAAGAGAGGCCACGAAAGCGCTCGCGTATTTGTTCAGTTACATGTTCTTCATCATATTCAACAAATGTTTTTGGTGACTTTGTTTCTAAAAAAAAATTACATAATGATCTGCTAATGTGCCATGTCCGCATTTTACTTTGTCATGTTGTGATGGAGTAGTTGAAACATAATAGGAATCTTACTTTATGCATAGTTAGAATAATGTTCATTGGGTTCTGACCAAATAAACGTTTCTTAAGGATAAAAGTGAACATGAAGCTATAAAATAAAGAGAGAAAGACTTAGCCAAACTGTTAAAATTGATTGTGTTGTGAATGATATTAAATATTGTTTTCTGATAAAACAAAAACCTCAATGAAGACCTGGAAAAGATGCACGACAGTCTTTGTTTCGCGAATTTCGGCTGCAGTTTTAATGGAGAAGTACATTATTTTCTAAGCTTATTATAACGGCAATCAATTTATGCAGTTGGCTAAATTTCTTTATATTTAATTGATCAAATTTGCTGATTATGGAAAATAATATCGTTCTTTATCCGTGGTCTCGGTGGCACAGTGGTTAAGTGCCTGGCCTAGCGATCTTCTGGTCCAGAGGTCGATCCCCGAAGTGTCATTGGAAGTTGGTAGGAAGGGCATCCGGATTTCTATGTCAGCACCGTCCAAGCCTCCATATAGAGGAGTATTGACGGACAGCCTTTCATCACCATCATAGCAGCTATCTTGTCAGGTTGAAATAATCTATACGTATTTGGAAGATGCGAAGAATCGCGTGTAGTGGAGAACTGCCATGCAAGCAAACCGTCGAACCCAGCATGGATGGAACAGTAGACGTTAAATGGTAGAAATAAAGTGAATGATAGACCACCCTTGTTCTCTTCCGACAATTAATTGAAAATCATGATCACCCAAGTAATGATTTTTAGCTTCCCATCTTCTCAGTGAATCTCGTCATCTATCGTCATCATGGCAATTGAATGTGCTGAATACAGACGCATCATTAGTCACCTTGTCTAATGCCTTGTGGCAACTTGTAAGGTAAAATGACATCAACATGTATTTAGATTTTCCTTCAAATTTGTCATTTTGTCAACTGACGCCGCCGGTATGCGTCTTTGATATGAATATGATCAATGATGATGAAGCTTCCAATCAATTGAACGGTTTGGAAGAAGAGTTGTTTTTTGTTGGAAGACAAATTCAGCTGTTGCATACATTCCTATGACGACGATCGCCTAATACAATAATTAAAATGACATGCAGATGTGTCACATCGATTGACCTTCAGTTACAGAAATGGCGTATTTATGGCTAAGCGTCAACTGCTTTCATTATTTAGCTCCAACATTGAATAGCTCTTACATTTTCATCTGAAACGGAAACACATTAAGTGCGTAACTCTATTGGCAAGCGGTTCAAAGAAATATTTGAAATGATAAAAATGGTCACCGTGGCGCAGTGGATTAGTGCTTTGCATGGCCATCTTCTGGTGAAGAGATCGATCCCCAGAAGTGTCGTTGGAAGACTGCAGGAAGGGCATCCTGAATTATTATTATTATTATTATTAAGCTTTTACGTCACTACTCCCCATACCTGGGGCTTGGACGGTGCTGACATAGTCAGACTTATGGAGCGTTGTAGTACTTTCAGTCCGGATGCCCTTCCTGCCGACTTCCAATGACACCTTTAGGGCTCGACCTCTGGACCAAGAGATCGCCAGGCCAAGCATTTAACCACTGTGCCACGGAGACCACGCAATGTAGTAATCAAAATACTTCATCTTTAAGCTTTGAATGGGGACGGGGAACAGTGGCGTTAAAGTTTCATTCGTTGTAATACAATATCAGCAAACTTTTAATGACTGCAGTCTGACGAAATCTAAGCCGCATTTTCGTGTCTTACATGGGCCAATCCGCGGGAAGTGTCAACTACATGTAGGTATATATTTTTCAAGTTTAATCGAGAGAGTCGATACTCTTTTTTGATAAAACAAAGGTACTTTACGAAATGTAAAATGCAATATATGGGTTATATAAAGATAATCTAGTAATGAACTTAGTTTGCCTTCTTACTTCGTATCTGTTCTATAGTTTTGGAACGTGACTGACCGGACATTACTTTGTTTAGTAATAAGTAATCAGAATTTTCTTTTATTATTAGAGGTGAAATAAGTGGTTGATATGACGAACACGTAGACCATCTTATCTAACCAAAAATAAATCACGGTACTTCTATTCTTCCCCCCCCCCACATTTTTCAAAATCATCAATCAAATTTCGCCAAAGTTAGTCACATTGGGTTTAGAATTGACTTGATCTGTCACTGAGTGACACTGCAACACCACTGAGAAGTCTTGCTTGAACCCTGGGATGAAGGATTGGTCCCTTGGATACTCAGTTAGAATACAAGGTACAGCTGTGATCATGAACTTCGTGAGATTGTTGTCTACAGACAAATGACGTGTAAATGTCTAATTCTGAGGCCGTAAATGGTCTACAAGTCAGATAAGAGGAGTTTTACACACTCAACGCTATGCGACGTCAGTGAGAACAGGTAGGACCAAGAGAAGATCGTTGACAATGCAACATTTCCGGGTGTCAACAACAGAAATGTGGGGGGGGGGAAGAAAGAATAAAAGTACCTAAATCACAATTTTCAGAGTTTGTCTCAGGTATTAATCAACTACAAAACAAAGTTTTTCTCTGAGGAACGTGACTGACCGCCTTTAAATTTGTCTCGACAAAAAAATATGGCACATGAATTATGACGACTACCCTTTTTGAGAACCTTAGTACCTGACTCATGTGTGAAATATAAAAGTTAGTTTAAATAATGCTTAAAGAAATCTTGCTATAAGATTTTGCACGATTTTGGAATGTGACTGACCGCGCGGATTGACCCATGTCTAAATGGTTGCTACAGCTGATAGAAATATGATGCAATGGCTTTAAAGAATGAGAAATAACATGTGTGATGACTAATGAAAATTAATAAATAAATTTATAGAGTGACAGTGTTATGTGTGTGTAACTAACTTGATTATAGCAATGTCGTATAGACATCGTATTAACATTGCTATTGTTGAATATAGACATCGCGATTAGTTATAGAAATGATATTTGAAGCAAATCATATCAATGAATCAAGACATTGATTTACACAGATATGTAGCTAAGATATCCATGAATTGAATATCTTTGGCATAGAAGTATTGCTTATCGGTGATATTTAGTTGAAAGTAATGTCAAAAAGGTAATGTTAGATATCTAATGTTGAACGATTTCAGTAGTAAGCAAGTGACAAATACTGGATAGCGCAAGATGGCCGCCGTCGTGGCTGCGTCCCCCCCCCCCTCTGGAACGGCAGAGTGTCGTGGTCGGCCGCCGTGGTGCTTCGGGTCTGAGTCCCCCCCCCGCTGGAACGACCGAGTCTGTCGTGGTGTGCCGGCCAGGTGGGTTCACAACATGTTCGCTGCCTCCCCCCCCCTCTGGAACGACAGAGTGTGAGACTCGGATGTGTTGGTCTCGTATGGGTTGACGTGACCGACCGCCTAGGTTGACGTGGCCGACCGCCTAGGTTGACGTGGGCGACCGTCTAGGTTGACGTGGGCGACCGTCTAGGTTGTCGTGGATGGTGAAATGGCTGCCAGATTCGGATTCAGCGTAAAATTCTGCATCGGTAGGGTGAGTTTCAAGGCAATTGGCGAGAAAAAATTTTTCTTCAAAATTTTAACAGAGTTAGAATTTGGGACGTTTTGGTGTGTAGCGCCCAAACGAAGCATCGGATGAGAAAACGGAGGCCAGATTCGGAATCTACGTGAAATTTTGGGTTAGGAAGGATGTTTCCAGCGAAATCGGAGAGAAAAAATTTTCGGCTGACGTCCCCCCCCCTCTGGACAGCTTGCTTCGATTTTGGCTTCTAGTGGACGGATTTTGTCGTGCGATAGCTCGTTTGAAAGCTAAGAGTGAGACAAATTCAGTGAAAGAATCGGCTTGTTCCTATCTGTCTTCGTTGAGATGTGAGACGCCATTTAAGATTTTGGGACATTGGTGAAAAACGACAGAGTTAGAATTTGGGACGTTTTGGGCTGTAGCTTCAAAACGAAGCATCGGATTGGAAAACGGAGGCCAGATTTGGAATCAGCGTGAAATTCTTTATCTGTATAGTGAGTTTCAAGTCAATCGGAGAGAAAAAATTTTCAACATTTTTCGAAAAAACGACAGAGTTAGAATTTGGGATGTTTTGGTGTGTAGCGCCCAAACGAAGCATCGGATGAGAAAACGGAGGCCAGATTCGGAATCTACGTGAAATTTTGGGTTAGGAAGGATGTTTCCAGCGAAATCGGAGAGAAAAAATTTTCGGCTGACGTCCCCCCCCCTCTGGACAGCTTGCTTCGATTTTGGCTTCCAGTGGACGGATTTTGTCGTGCGATAGCTCGTTTGAAAGCTAAGAGTGAGACAAATTCAGTGAAACAATCGGCTTGTTCCTATCTGTCTTCGTTCAAAAGTTAGAGCGGTTACAAGATTTTAGGTCGGAGCTCGCTTACCTGAAAAAATCCTAAGTGTCAGAGTGACTTTGTATGGGTAAAAATTTGAAAATTTTCCAAAGTGTGGAATTTCGACCTGGGACCGTCACCAAAACATTTTTCATCAAATTTTGAAATTTCACTGACGTCCCCCCCCCCCCCCCCCCCCCCCCCCCTCTGGACAGCTTGCTTCGATTTTGGCTTCCAGTGGACGGATTTTGTCGTGCGATAGCTCGTTTGAAAGCTAAGAGTGAGACAAATTCAGTGAAACAATCGGCTTGTTCCTATCTGTCTTCGTTTAGATGTGAGACGCCATTTAAGATTTTGGGACATTGGCGAAAAACGACAGAGTTAGAATTTGGGACGTTTTGGACTCTAGCTTCAAAACGAAGCATCGGATTGGAAAACAGAGACCAGATTTGGAATCAGCTTGATGTTATTGTCCAATGAGGATCATCATCCAATGAGAATCAAGCATTTCTTTATAAATAGCGAGCCTTCCACAGTGAGAATCATTCCATCGTTGAATCACACGAGTGACGGACGCACATTTTCTCTCTCTCTAGTTCCCTGTTCTATTACCCAACTAAAATGGTAAGTCGCTACTTCCCTCCCTCTCCTCCCTTGAACGTAAACTTAATACAATCTTTTTTTCATTTTCAGGCATCTACTCCATCTGCTGCACTAGTAGGACAAAATGGCGGTCAAACGTTACAAGGTTCGCTACGGTCAGATCATCTACAACTGAGGCCAGTGGAAGAAACATCCAAGGTACATAATCCTACACCGCTACAGCGTAAATTTAAACAAGCCTTGCGTTATGATGATCATAGCGTAGTACTCCAAACGGGAATGCTCCTTCCACGGATGTCAAGATAATGCACAATCAGTATGGGGACTACATACTGATCCCCGTGAGTCCGTACATTCGCCACCAACTTGATATTATTGAGGAGTACGTGACATTAAATATGGACATTCCTACTCCTCTTGCTCAAGAGTGGAAGGCGAGAGATGACAAGGATACTCCCTATAGAAAGATTTGGGATGGTAATCACATTTGCCTACCGGTATCACATTGGTGTACTTACTATAAGAAGGATGGAGATCATTCAATACCCATCAGATGTGATGAGCTCGGAGAAGGTACTTGGGATATCCTTTTCAAAGTGAATGGGCTATATTATGGTCGACACAAGGATAATAAAATAGCCTCTCTCTCCATGCATATGGAATCCATTTTATATATTCCGAAACCACCCAACGTGGACGACATAATTGATCAAATCCTTAACAGCAGTGGTACGAAGCGCAAGTCGGAGAAGAATGCTACATCAAAACGCAAATCAAAGAAGGAGAATTACTAGTCCTTTCCTAACTCTACCCTATGACAATTCGCTTATGTGCTTTGAGTGTCGTAGACGTGGTCTTATTAGATACATTTTTACTTCTTCGTTGCCATCATATCATTTGTGTATTTTGTCGTGAAAAGCATCGATGTAATTCTTCATTTTGTAATATGTTATAGAACGCTTCCTTAGATGTGTAAATTTCCGTTTTAGGCTTCTATCATCATTTTTATGGATTGTGAGGGTGAACCTGTACAGGAGCTCAGTGCTATTGCTATGAACAATTGGACATATCAGATTGTTAGTGTCTATCATCAACATGCCAACTGCGATCCCAATGTTGATCAATGGGCGAGAAAACACATTCATGGACTTAATCTGAATATTTGCAAGACTATGGCTTTTCTTGTGAGAGTGCTCTTCTTATTGACTTTAAACGATGGTTAGCTGCTTTCAATGTTATACGCATCTTTTGTAATAATCCTGGTAAGGAGAGGAAAGTATTTCCCAATCTAATCATTGATGATATTTTGCTCCCGCCTTGGGATAGTAGAGTGAATCAACATTATCATGAAGTCACGAAACGTTTTAAGGATTTGTGTGTTCCTATTTTGTCTGTTCGTTGTAGTAGCTACGTTCATAACCAATGCTTCTTTCCTCCTTACCTCAACACTGCCAAAGTCCTGTATGGTTATCATTGCTCGCTGTATGATAGTTATCAGCTGTATCTATTTTATCTCTTTCAAACCATTGATTTATAATGCATGCTTGTTACCGTTATTCAATAAATGTTACTATGAGAAGAGTTGTTGTTTTCATGCAATGGATGGGTTAGTTAAAGGGCGATCATGTCTTTCTCAAACGACTGCGGAACATTACGTTTTCATAGGCAAAGTTTAAAAGGAGCTGTTCAAGATTATGTGATAAATTTTCATAAAGATGAGACCGACATCGAAGCAGTGGTCGATGATGCTAGCACTCTATTTCTAGAGTTAATGAATACATTCTCTGATAGCATTGTCATGGCGCGATTAGTTGCGAAAATTAAGTTTAGTCATTTTGGAAAGGAAGAGGTGGAAAGTCGCTCTTTCCATTTTGCTTCTTATTCAATGGAAGTGGTAGATCACCCCGAAGAATTTTTTAAAAGACATATGATAAAAATTGCTGAACGTCTTAACGCATTTAACCATCATGGTAGCAGTCTAGTGATTGAAGCGATTTCAGATATTCACATTCAACTTTCCATAAAGAAAAATTGAAAATGCAGTGGTACTTGATTGTAGCACAACTGGTTTTCGAGCTATGTCTGCTCACTCTCGAAGTATATTCCTTCTGTACATGCGTCTATTATTTAGAAAAGGCTAGCAAATTCATATCTTCAAAAAGACTTGCTATAGACATCAGTAACGGTGAAACTATGTGTTGCGATGTATGTAAGCGAAAGGATGGAAATGAAAAGCGCATCTTCAAGAGATGTAAGCATGCTTTTTGTCAACGCTGTTTCATACGTAATTGCATTCAACTTTGCCAATGTAACCACTGTGACATTGCTCATTTCGAGTGTCACTTATGTCGCAATAGTTAGTACCTATGCAAATGTGGTAAAGATAGGTTTTAGCAAAGACTAACACGGAAAATGGCGAAACGTAAAATGACGAAACGTAAAAGTCAAAAGTTTTCTTCAGCCATTCAAGCTCTCCGACGAATGAAAGCAAATCAGCGATACAATGCTATACGACATGCTAACGATAAATTCATTTGTGAAATTATTTCTCATGTGAGGAAGTTGAGGACGAAGAAATTAGCGCCAAAACAACGAAAGTTACTTAAGCGATATGCTACGAAATTGCGTTTCATCTCCAATCCTAAAGTCGCCCTTCAAAGAAAGAGGAAAACTCTAACACAAAAGGGCGGTTTCCTTTCAGCAATACTTCCAATGATAGCTCCTGCCGTGGGCAACCTATTGGGAAATATCTTTGGCTCTAAGCGTTAATTATGCAAATGTTGAGTCTCAAAGTAATAAAATGGATTTCAGACTTCAATGTGATAAAGTTCTGACTGTATCAGGTCCATCTCATGCAGGTAAAACTGTTTTCACGCTGAATTTATTGGATAAAAGAAGGGAGTTGTTTAAGGAACCTATCAATCGAGTGATTTGGTGTTATGGTATTTATCAACCGTCGCTGTTTCAGGAATTGCAAAGTCGCAACTTTATTCGACATGAAGGAATTATTCCAGTGGATAAACTTCAGTCTAATGATGTTGTTGTATTGGATGATTTATTAAAAGAAAGTAAGAATTCAAAAGATGTTACAGATATGTTCACTCGCGCAGCACACCATAAAAGGTGTTTTATCATCTATATTAGACAAAATTTGTTTTTCTGATGGAAAAGAAGCTCGTACACGAAACCTGAATACACACTATTATGCTATTTTCAAGAATCCGCGAGATAAAAGTCAATTTGAAATTTTAGCGCGACAAGTTGCACCCAGAGGATCAAAAGCCTTAATTGAAATTTTTCAAGCAGCTACTGAAAAACCATACGGTTACTTATTCATTGACTTTACGCAAGAGTGTCCGGAAGAATTTAGATTTCGAAGTGATATTTTGAAAACTCCCATGATTATCTACAAACTATGAGTTCTTATTCTCGCATGATTGTTATTCCTCAGGATGAATATGTACAATTGACTGCATGCAGCAAGTAAAGCAACCTCTTGCAAATCAAATGTATAGGAAAGAAATAGATTATCAGCAAAATGTTCACATCAAAGATCCACATCGTGCTGTATTATTACAATCGGAAACTGTTGAGCAATTGAAAAACTTGAAGAATAAGATGCGTGACTCTGTATCGACTGCTACACCTTTAGCATCTCGCGCACATGCCATATCTCTTTTCAACAGTATTGAACCCCATCTCAATGTAAATGATAGAGGAGAAATCATTACAGATGAAAATAAAGTGATTGATGCTTCACGTTATGAAGACTTGATTCAGTATGCGACACGTAGAAAGCGCCGTCAGGGCTATGTTCCACCTGGTTGGTCATACTTTCTTAAACTATTGAAAAAGCATAATGTGCCAAAATTTGCTTTAAATAATGAGACATTGAAAGAACTTGATTCAACAGTGGCTACTACTCCAATGCTTCAGGCGATGAAAATGCCAACAAATTGGTTTAAGACGTCACCTGCTACATCCCCTCCCACACTCACTAAGCAAACAAGGGGAAGAACTCGACGTAGATCTACATCGCCACTAAAAATGGTAAAAGGAAAACGTAAAACAGCTCCTCCTAGGAAATACATGTTCTCAGACTATTAATATGAAGCAGATGTGTTGCTTGCCATGTAATGAGCCGCCAGAGGTGAATGTCGTTGTCACTTGCACTTGCTGCGCCAGCTCTCATAATGAAACCCCTAAGCAATGTGAACACGATCGCAAAACCGCTAAAGCTAAATGCTGCAGTTGTTGTAAATGTAGAAAGGCAAGAAAGAAAAAAGATGAGAAGGAGGAAAAAGAGTCAGCCGTCATCGACTGAACGTTTGAAGTCAATCTATTATGATGTAAAACATCCGGCAGGATTTGCATCTATCAAGAAATTATCAAAAGCGAGTGGTCTTCACAATCACAAGTGAAACGATGGTTAAAGGGTCAGGCTACCTATACACTCCACAAACAAGCGAAAAAGAAGTACCGCACCCGCCATTATATTGTTCATGACATCGATGAACAGTGGCAAGCAGATTTGTGCGATGTTGCCTCCATTTCAAAACATAACTCGGGCAATAATTTTATTTTAACCGTCATTGATATTTTCTCGCGTTATGCGTGGGCTCAACCTTTAAAAACTAAAGAAGGGAAAGGAGTAGCAAAAGCATTCCAAACAATTTTTCGAGAAGGTCGCATTCCAAAAAGAATTCAGAGTGATCAAGGAAAAGAGTTTGAAAATCAGCATGTGACAAGATTAATTGAGAGGCATGACATTGAGTTGTTTAGTGTAAAGAGCGCTTATAAAGCTGCACTCGTTGAACGTTTTAATCGCACATTAAAAAATCGTTTGTGGCGACATTTTACTGCCAACTTGACACAAAATTGGACAAAGGTTCTACAAGATACACTCCATGCCTACAATCACTCTATCCATCGTTCTATTGGACTCAGACCAGTAGATGTAAATGCTGACAATGTAGATAAAGTGCGCGAATCATTCCAACGTAAACGCACTCATGTGAAAAGTGATGTGAAAACTGGCGATAAAGTTCGTATCTCAAAAGTGAAAAGTGTTTTTGCTAAAGGGTACCTTCCGAATTGGACAGAGGAGGTATTTACAGTATCAAGGATTAATCAAAAAGACTCTCCGACCACCTACAAGTTGAAAGATTACGATAATGAAGAAATTGAGGGTAGCTTTTACCGCGATGAGATTGAGGTAGTCACTGAAAGTGAAACATATTTGGTAGAGAAAATCATTCGATGTAAAAAACGGCAAGGTGAAGAATGGTGTCTTGTTAAATGGACTGGTTATCCTTCAAGTATGAACTCTTGGATGCGTCGTGCCGACATCTTTCATCTAAGTGATCGACAGTGATTCATGCAAAGTTGTAACTAACAATGTTTAGGGTTTGAGCTATGAATCCAACTGCCTCATTTTATTCACGACCCTCCTATGTAAGTGGTGGAGGACAAATTTACATCGGCGCTCGCCGCCAACGTGGAG